>JABMDN010014681.1:0-13374 GCA_017165825.1 Hepsetus odoe
GGTCAGTCAGAATACTGTGGGTCTACAGTCGGGTCAGTCAGTATTTTGTGAGTCTACAGTCGGGTCAGTCAGTATTTTGTGAGTCTACAGTCGGGTCAGTCAGAATACTGTGGGTCTACAGTCGGGTCAGTCAGTATTTTGTGGGCCCATATTCTGTTCAGACAGAACTCTGTGGATCTACAGTCAGTTCAAACTGCATTTTTCGGGTCTCCAGTGGGATCAGGCAGAATTCTGTGGTTCTGACTGAATGTTTTGGGTCTACAGCCGGGTTTAGACGGTGGGCTGCAGTCGGTTCCGAGGGGATTTGTGGGTCTGCACACCTTTTTTGACGCTGAGCTCCCGTTGGTGCACTTTGAGACCCAGTGACCCAGTTTGTCCAAGGCAGGAGTTTTTACAGGTAATTGCACTGTGCAGTTTCACAGTTTGGATCGTTTGATGGTGTCGCTGTGCTGCAGGTGGTTCGTGGAGGAGAGATGATCCCTGGATCCACTTCAAAAAGCTGTTGTGAAGTTAATTCCCGGCTTGTCAGCGCAGAGCTTTGCATGACGAATGACCTAAAAGGAGTCAGTATCTCCTGCTGAGGCTGCCTGGGCTGAGAACCCTGTCAGCAGCTGGGAGGAACCTGGGGATCTTGGAGATTATGGTGATGCAGTGTTTGTAGATGTTGTCAGAAGAACGGGGCTGATCTGTCGTCAGATTGGTTCCTTTAAGGTGGTCAGATGAGACCTCAAGGCTTCGAAGTACTTTACAGATGAGCGACATTTAGAAATGTCATTAAAATAGAAATGAAACAGAGGATTTAAAAAAGAAGTAATCCTACAAACAACAAAACATACAAATCAAATTCAAATCAAATTAACAAACAGATTTAAAAGAAGAACTGCAGCGTGAAATTAAAGCAATTAAGATTATTAAACTGGACCGAAAGCCTGGTTGAACTGGAGTGTTCTCACTGTAACAACGAACACTTTAATAATAATAAAATCAATATTAATATTTTCATAATCACAATATTTAATACCAATATGTTACAAAATCTCAATTCTACTGTTTATTTATTATTACAATTAAAAATATTTTAAATTCTATAATTCAATATTTTATATTTACATCATTTAAATCTTTTTTTTATTTTATTTATTTATTATTATTTTTCTTCTTCTTTCAGCTGCTCCTGTTTAGGGGTCGCCACAGCAGATCATCTGTTTCCATTTCTTCCTGTCCTCTGCTTCTTCCTTCAAACCGACCACCTGCTCTCTCGTCTCACCACGTCCATAAACCTCCTCTTTGTCCTTCCTCTTCTCCTCTTTCCTGGCAGCTTCATCTTCAACATCCTCCTCCTGATATACTCCTCGTCTCTCCTCTGGACACGTCCAAACCAACACAGTCTCACTTCTCTCACTTTGTCTCCTAACTGTCCAACCTGATCTGTCCCTCTAATATACTCATTTCTAATCCTGTCCATCCTCGTCACACCCAACGAACATCTCAGCATCTTTAATTTAAAAGAGGTACATTGTTTTTACATTATCGTTGTTGTAGTTGATCTCCAGGTTCTGTCAGACAGATGTGCGGGTCATTAAGTGACTGATGGATCAGTCTGTTCTGTGTCGCTCTGAGATCCTGTGTAAGGATGTAAAGCTGGAGGTGATGTTTTCCGTTAGATGATTTTGAATCTGCTGCAGGATTCCTGCTGAGTCTGTGTATTTTAGTCTGTGATTTCACTCTCCAGGCTGAGTCTTCTTGTTTTCTGATGTTGTGATTGAAATGATGATGAAGGAGAACAACATCTGCTTTTACTTCTCGCCTTTTCAGTTCTGGCAGCTCCAGCAGATGAAGGCTGTGTTTATTTTGTGAGAGCGCCTCGTTTCGGGAGATTAACGGCCCTGAAAACAGACATTTACGTTCCAGCGGAACCGACGGTGACGAATGAGCAAAAGAGTCGTTTTTAAGGTGGAGGTCTCCTGTTCTTAAGGTTGCCTTTCAGGTCAGCCAGAAGGAGGTGAAGGGCTGGTGAGATGTTTGAGAGGCTTCCTCAGCGGCTCTGGTTTACAAAAAAAACAGATCTTCCTCCCTCTGCTCTCCACTGATCTTCACTGGGGTTGTTTCTCCAAAACGCTGGATAGCTCTTGTGTAATTGGAGGTGCAAACCGTTGATGCTGAACTTCTACAGAATCTCAACGGAGAGACAAAGTCCAGAGGAGGAGACGGTGGACGTGTCTCTGTCTCTGGGAAGGAATGAAAGAAAGGACACCAGACATGCACACGTCTTTACAGCGAAACATTTCATCAGAGATGAGTCCAGATGGTTATGTTTTTAGTCACTTTGTTCTGGATCGAGTGGAAGAGACGGGCTGCGTCCCAAATCACACACTTCTACACTTTGCACACCACATTACTGAGTGCGTGAAATATTGGAAATATTGGTCAACCATTGGTTGAGCACTATTTTACACACTATTTAGTGCAGTTTGGGACACAGTTCCGTTAACAAATCATAATTATAATATCAGAAGGATGTTGAGGATGGAGCTGCCAGAAATGAGAAGAAGAGGAGGTTTATGGATGTGTTAAGAGAGACACGCAGGGGGACGGTGTGGAGACATCTAACAGGAGCAGCAGAAAGGAGAAGATGGAATATATAACATGGAAAGATGTACAGTCAATATAAAGTTCCCTTTAAAGGACAATTTCATCTCTTTTCACAAAATCAAGCGTCTTCATGTCTGTGAGTGACATTCAAACATCTGCTTCCGTTCACCAACACGGGGAATGAATGTTCTCATGATGCAAAGAAAGCATTAAGTGAGGTGTTTTATGTGTTTTCTTCTCAGTGGACTTTGAGTTCCTGGACCTGTCCTCGCTGGACTCAGTGCAACAGTTTGTCTGCAGGTTCCAGGACGGAGGTCTTCAGCTGCACGCACTCGTCAACAACGGTAGGTTCCACCGTCCCCGAGGGACTGAGCGGCGAGGGATGTGGGTCGGACGGGGGGAAGGTGGTGGAGATGATCACCTGCTCGCAATCAAACAGAGTCCCATCAGTCGCTCCGACACTTTGATTAAAGTGCAGCACACGTTTCCAAATCCCTCTAATCCTGATTATCTTCCCTCGTTTACAACAATACGCTTTTCTGAACCCCGAACCCGCAGCGGCTCTGACATTAGTGCGGAAACAGGTCAGGAAGTTCGGACTTTTCTGGGAGACACGTGTGATAAATGTCTGGCCTGAAACTGCATGAAAAAAACAAACCCACACTGCTGGGTTTAAAAGCTGCTTTTTTACGTCATAATCCACGTTTCAGCAGAAGAGAAGGAAATGTATTTCTACAACAAAAATGATTCTTATTATTTCTTATTTTATTGACAGCTTCAAATGTCTGCATTAAAAATGTGCAGCCTTTTTTTACATTTCAAAAGGATTCTTTCTTCATTCATTTCTTAATTCTTATTTTTTTCTGAATTAATTTTCTTAATTTAAAAAGAAATTCAATAAAAAGAAAAAAAAGAATAAGGGATGTTCCAAGATAACCTTCCAGTCTGGGATCCTGGGGCCTCGTCCCTAAACGCTAGTCCTCTCCTGGATGTTCTCAGTGCTTCATCAGAGGGAAGTGAAGCTCATGTCCTCGTCGACACTGTGGTTCTTTTCTCACAGCGGCCGTCATGCTGGTTCCTGAAGGCAAGACGGACGACGGGTTTGAGCTGCACTTTGGCATCAACTACCTGGGCCACTTCCTGTTGACCCGCCTGCTCCTGGGGGTGCTGGTGCGGTCCGGGACGGACCAGGCTCACTCCAGAATCATCAACATCTGCTCCTCGGCTCACTACTCGGCCAACGGCGACCTGGAGGACCTTCAGAGGATGTGAGTGAGAAACGTGGGAAGAACAGTGTCCTTTAAAAGGGCAGCGGTGGCCTAGTGGTGAGGGAGTTCCCTCGGATCAGAAGGGTGTGGGTTCAATTCCCTCACCAGTAGGTTGCCCTCAGGTACCCTTGAGCAAAGTACTGTCCCCGTCACTGCTCCTTGGGTGCTTTCAATAGCTGCCCCCTGCTGCACGTGTGTGGGTGAAACGCAGAGGCTGAATTTCGTTGTGCTGTGTTTCACAATGACAAGAATAGTCACTTTCACTTTCTTGACGTGCAGGTGTTTGCCGAAGGCTGGCCTCTATTTTGGGTGGAAACCCTGTTACACACACACACACACACACACACACGCACACACACACACACACACACACAAACCCAAAATGACTTCTAGAGGAATTCTCCTGATTTACTTACATCCAGAGCAGGTTCGAGTCAGATTTCTCTCCAGTGGTCGTGAAAAGAACCGGACGTCCCAGATCTGTATATTTTCTGTCCCAGTGAAGCACCAGGTGTCTCGAAGTGTCTGTGGGACAGCGATGACGGTAAAATAGTCCATCTGAACTGAAGCTCTGTTCTTTGTGTCCCTCCACCATGAACAGGTTCAGTTTTAGTCCAGAATCTTCTCAGACACCAGACAGCGTCTCCACCAGCAGTTCCTGTCTGTGAGGGACGTTCAGACGTCTGGTTCCGTTCACCAGGGAAAGCCTATCAGATCCGGGCGCTGAGCCTGATGCACTGGATGTTCGGTTCATTAGCTTTGAGACGAGACCTGTTTCTACAAAATGGTTTGCAGCTACAGGCCCTTCCTGTGAGCCTCTACTGAGACGTCCGTCTCTCTGAGTGGAACCCGAAAAGCCTTTAAAGCCCATCGATGAGCAATTACTCGGCCGCAGCGTTGAGGACCTATCGAGGACTCGCCTCACTCGTCTGTTTTGCTCTTATCATTTACATTTACGGCATTTAGCAGACGCTCTTATCCAGAGTGACTTCCATGTGCTGATTACAGATTACTGCACAGTTTAGCAGCTTCGTTCTTCACTGGAGAGGTGGGGTTTCTGATAAAGTGGCCAGAATGAATATCAATGAATGGATGATCAAAATCATTAATGCACTGGATAAATATCATAAAAATATCCTTCAAATATCGTAAAAGTATCAGAAAGTCAGTTTGTTTAAATGGTTGCCTCTTGGAGACCATGTCCTGATACAGAGGACAGTTTGGAGCAGGAGGACGCAGCGACCTGCCTGTGTTGCTCGGCTGGGTTCCTCATTCCTCATAGTGTGACAGGCTGGACTCTTCGAGGACAGCAGGACATCGTTCGCGTGCGAGTCTTGTCCTGTTAGCATTCGCACCGTCACTCCTGTCCTTTATCAAGAGCATCAAACAGGCTGGAGACCACGAGTGGAGCAGACGAGCTTTGTGACCTGCCATAATAAATGAGCTGATACTGCTTTTCAAAAAATGAAAATATCTTTATTTCATCTTTAGATTTTACATGTGAGATTAGATCAACTGTAAATATTATTATCAGATCTTATGTTTCCTAAACTCCAAACATAGTTGAACTCTTTAAACTCAGTCTTAAATTCTATAAACAGTGTAGGAGTGATGTCTCATTTCTACATTAATACAGCAAGGATGTTATACAGGTTGGAGACGGTAGTGAGACCAGCTATGTTAAATGGGTTGGAGACGGTAGTGAGACCAGCTATGTCAAATGGGTTGGACACGGTAGTGAGACCAGCTCTGTTATACAGGTTGGAGATGATAGTGAGACCAGCTATGTTATTCAGATCAGAGAAGGTAGAGAGACCAGCTTTGTTATACATGTAGGAGACTGTAGTGAGACTAGCTATGTTATATGGGTTGGAGACAATAGTGAGACCAGCTATGTTATACAGGTCAGAGAAGGTAGTGAGATCAGCTATGGTATATGGGTTGGAGAGGGTAGAGAGACCAGCTTTGTTATACAAGTTGGAGATGGGGATGAAAAGACAGGAGGTGGAGCTGGAGGTGTCAGAGTTAAAGATGCTGAGATTTGCATCTGGAGGGACGAGGACGGACAGGATTAGGGACGAGTATATTAGAGGGACAGCTCAGGTTGAACGGTTTGGAGTCAAAGTGATAAGCAAGAACTCTGTTGGTTTGGACATGTCCAGAGGAGAGACGAGGAGTATATCAGGAGGATGTTGAAGATGGAGCTGCCAGGAAAGAGGAGAAGAGGAAGGACAAAGAGGAGGATTATGGATGTGGTGAGAGGACATACAGGGGGACAGTGAGAAAGAGGAAGGAAGACACTGACCAGCCGAGAGAAGAAGAAAATGTATAGTTAAAGATTCTAGATAAAATCATAAATAGCTTTTAAAATGTCCAGGAGTGTGTGGTTGTGGTGGGTTCTGAAGGGTTAAGGTTCTGATTTGGGCCAGTCCGTCGCTGTAAGGTTCCTGAAGGTCTAATCGATGGCGAAAGGATTCAAGAGCAGCCTCCCGGGGCATCTGAGCCAAATGGGATCATAGCGGCGGAAGGCGACTCGTGGACTCTGGGAGGGGAAAGGTCGTCCAGGGCTGCAGGGTCTGACGGGCCTGACGGGCCTGAGTGGGAGCGGGGCGGGTTAATGGCACACTGCAGCTCCTCTGCTGAGCCGTGTGAAATTTCCACTTGACTTTCCCAAATCGGAGAACGCCGCCGTCGTCCCTGAGGAAAATCCCACGGGATTCGCTCATCGTCGCCACGCTGGGGCGGAATCGTCTCGGGGTTTGTTTTTGCACCGAGCTCTGCCTGTAAAGCGATCCTGAAAACATAACAGGACCAACCCGTGACAAACGTTCCCTCTCCAGGGAACCAAGGCATTTGCATAATATCCTGGGACGCCTTTTTCGCAGCCATTACCCGGTTCTTTGGAAGGGATGCTCCCTTCCATTTTTTCTGGAGGTTTAGATTTAGTGTTTATCAGACGCTCCAATCCAGAGCAAATCAGTTCTTTATCTCAACATCTGTCCATCATTCCTGTATCCTGGGACAAAATCAGCAACTGTCCATCAACCGTATGGCATCTGTGTAACACACCTCTAATCCCAGTCACTGATCAAGTCAACATCTTCTCCAACTGATGCAAAAATCAGAGCCAAAAGCTTTCTTTCTTTACCAAAATGGAGTGTAGGGCTGGAGTGTGTCCCCTCTGTGCTCTTTAAAGACGTGGGACTTCATCCGATGCTTGACAGAAGGGACTCAGCGGTTCTGACCACAAGAGGAGGTTCGTTCCAGCAGCGAGGGACCGGGACTGAGAAGAGTCTCTTCTTGTTTTGAGCAGCAGAGGTTCAGGACAAGCAGTGAGAAGCGTCTGAGTCAACTTCCAAAAAGCTCGTTAGGAGAAGGTGAGGAAAGGAGGAGGACGAGAGCAATAAGAGCAAAACAGACGAGTGAGGCGAGTCCTCGATAGGTCCTCAACGCTGCGGCCGAGTAATTGCTCATCGATGGGCTTTAAAGGCTTTTCGGGTTCCACTCAGAGAGACGGACGTCTCAGTAGAGGCTCACAGGAAGGGCCTGTAGCTGCAAACCATTTTGTAGAAACAGGTCACGTCTCAAAGCTCATGAACCGAACATCCAGTGCATCAGGCTCAGCGCCCGGATCTGATAGGCTTTCCCTGGTGAACGGAACCAGACGTCTGAATGTCCCTCACAGACAGGAACTGCTGGTGGAGACGCTGTCTGGTGTCTGAGAGTTTTAGTTCTGAGAAGATTCTGGACTAAAACTGAACCCGTTCATGGTGGAGATGTGATTTCAAGTGATTTAGTTCAGATGGACTATTTTACCAACATGGCCGTCCCGCAGAGACACTCAGAGTCACGTGGAGCTTCACCTGGGGACATGCACAGATCTGGGACGTCTGGTTCCGTTCAGCACTGCTGGATAGAGTGTGTGTTTCAGTGTGTTAAAGTGTGGTGGTCTCGGAACTGTTTTTTCTGTTTGAAGGAGGTGCTACAGTCCCCACGCTGCTTATTCCCTCAGCAAGCTGGCCCAGGTCCTCTTCACGTATCACCTCCAGCAGGAGATCCAGGCCCGGGGCTTTGCTGTGACGGCCAACGCCGTGGACCCGGGTTTAGTGGACACAGACCTGTACCGCAACCTGAGCACAGCTGTCCGGCTGGCGCAAAGGCCCATCGCCCGCCTGCTCTTCAGGGTACGAATGAACCTTTTCTGGAGTTACGGGGTCCGGGGTTCGAGTCCCAGCTCTGAGGTTGTGTATATTATGGGCAGTCGTGTCCTAGTTAGAGAGCAGGGTTTGTGAATGGAGGGGTCTGGGTTTGGTCCCCAGGATGGGCTCCTGTTTAGGGGTCTCCACAGCGGATCGTCCGTCTCCAGTTCTTCCAGTCCTTTGAATCTTCCTCCTTCAAACCGACCACCTGCATGTCCTCTCTCACCCTGTCCATAAACCTCCTCTTTGGTCTTCCTCCATCTCCATCTTCAACATCCGACCCCCAATATAATCCTTGTCTCTCCTCTGGACATGTCCGAAACCAGCACAGTCTCGATTCTCTAACTTTGTCTCCAAAATGTCCATCCTGATCTGTCCCTCTAATATACTCATTTCTAATCCTGTCCATCCTCGTCACACTCAACGAACATCTCAGCATCTTTAACTCCAACACCTCCAGCTCCGCCTCCTGTCTTTTCCTCACCGTCTCCAAGCCATACAACATAGCTGGTCTCACTACCATCCTGTACACCTTCCCTTTCACTCTTGCTGGTTTCCATCTGTCACAAATCACTCCTGTCACTCTTCTGCACCCAGTCCAACCTGCCTGCACTCTCTTCTTCACCTCTCTTCCACACTCGCTGTTAAATAGCAAATAAATAACATCAAACAACAACAACAATCATCCTCATCATCGTTGTTGTTGTTATTGTTGTTGTTGTTGTTCTTATTATGCTTATAATCTGAGAAGATTCTTCCACCAGACTGATTTCCTCCATTTCCACGCCTGGAGATGTTTGTTGGGTCTGAAGTGTTTGTGCCGATGGCGACGGCCGGAGAAGCTGATTTAAGGCGGCGTGTGTTTTATATGATTAATCACTCGGGCGGTTCCCTCAACCTTCGGGGAGGCTTTTGCCCTTTGACCCCGAGCACACAGTTCATCAACCACAGACCCCAAAGCGATCCCGGCCACACGGACGGGCTCCGCTCATCCCAACCGGCTTTGACCCGATGGTGGTTCTGCAGCTTTGAACCGAGTCTTCAGATCACGTCCCTCCTTAAGCTCAGAGAAAAATCCCATAATTCACAGGTAAAATTGAGGGGAGGGGCGGCTAACCATACGGTTATGAAAAGGACAAATATTCTACATTTAATCCAGTCATTTACCATTTTAATATTTTTGTTGAAAGCAGAAACCAGAACCTAGTCAATCACAAATTTAATAATTCAAAAAAATATTTTAATGTTTTCAACACAGTTTTTCTACACATCACATACATCATATTATTTTATATTATTTTACATTATATTATTTAATATTATTAAATTGTATTATATTATTTTATATTGTATTCTGTTATATATTAAATTATATTATATGATATGATATTATCTTATATTGTGTTATATTCTATTTATAATTATATTTAGAAACACCGTGTGCTTGCACTCACTGGACAGCAGGTGTTTCTGATAAAGTGGCCAGTGTGAGGGGTGGGCGGGGCATCACGGCTGCGGTGGCAGCTGGGAATGTGTCGGACTGATGGACAGTCGGATCCGGGAGCTTTCCGGCCACCTGCTCCAGCGGGCCGTTTATAGCAGCACAAAAACACGTCCGAAGGGACGAGATTGACACTGAGACAACAGGACAGTCTTCTGCCTTTTGGCTGCTTCGTGTCCCCTGTCACTTTTTCCCGGTCTGTGCCGTCCTAATTGGCTGCTTTTGCGGATGATGAAACTCTTTAAGAAGAAGGACGTCATAATGCGTCTCGGCGTCTTCAAACATCCCGCCGGAGATTAAGACTCGCACTCTATCTGTCTGCGGCAGGAGGGGCTTATCGGCTGAACCGGCAGCCGGATTTACATATTTTTGCTGAGGTTCAGCGACAGTTTGGAGGATCTTAAGTTGCTGAGCTTCACTGGAGAACTCTGTGAGATCCTCACCCTGAGCGGCTGGTGAGAAGGGAAGAGTTTGAAGCACCTATCAAGTCTTCAGTCCATTTTTAGAGGGGACAGTGAGTCGGACAGAGACGGGACTACGCTCCTCCATATAGTATCACTGTCCCTTCACACAAGGACATCTCAGTCCACACTGTTCTCATTCTTGTTCTCCGCTCCCAACTCTTCAAACATCTTGTAACCTAAACGCTGCTTTTCTCTTCTTCGTGTGTCCACAGCAGATCATCTATCTCCGTGTCTTCCTGTCCTCTGCATCTTTCACACTGTCCTGTTCTCTCCTGACACAAATCTCATCATCTTTAATTCTGACACCTCCACCTCCACCATCATCAATTCCAGCCCGTATTCTATAACTAGCCTCTCTACCGTCTCCAACCCGTATAGCATAGCTGGTCTCACTCCCATCCTGTAAACCTTCCCTTTCACTGTCACAGATCACTCCTGTCCCT
Organism: Hepsetus odoe; assembly: GCA_017165825.1. Lineage (NCBI taxonomy): Eukaryota > Metazoa > Chordata > Actinopteri > Characiformes > Hepsetidae > Hepsetus > Hepsetus odoe. The sequence continues at coordinate 10,468 of JABMDN010014681.1, forward strand.
CTTCTCCACCCATTCCAACCTGCGCGCTCTCTCTTCTTCTCCTCTCTTCCACACTCGCCGTCACTCTGTCCACCCCGAGTGTTTAAACTCCTCCCCCTGCACCTCCTCTACTCCCTCCATCCTCACCACTCCACTGTCCCCACTTTCACGCTCATGTATTCTGTCTTTGTCCTACTCTCTTTTATTCCTCTCCTCTCTAGAACAGATCTCCACCTCTCTGTAAATGTAAATAAACGAGTCTGTTAGAGATTAATTAAAGGGCCGGAAGCTTTTTTTTGGTCTTACTTTCATACACAGTAGAGAGAAAAGGATCAAGTGCAGAAACAGGACAGAAGGGAACCGTTGCGGTTGTTCTGGACGGTGTGGACGGTGTGGGTGTTTGATGGATGATATCAGCTCTTTAAAGCTCTTGTCCTCTCCACAGACCCCGTCCCAGGCTGCGGCCACAGCTGCCTATGCGGCGGCGTCTCCGGAGCTGGAAGGCGTCGGCGGGTGTTACCTGCACGAGGGGAGACGCGTCCTGTCGTCTGCGGCGTCCTACAACATGGAGCTCCAGGCCCAGCTGTGGAGAAGCACCTGCAGCCTTCTCAGACTGCCGGAGTCCCCGTTAGTGTAGCCGCCAGCCCTCCGCCTGGTCTGGCATTTTCCCCCTCTTTTTTCTTTCTTTCCTGGAATAATCCATTCAGTTTGTTTTGTGTTGACAATCTCTCCAAACCGACAGACTGTGATTGGCTGCAAAACCACGGATGCGGAGGAGACGTTTATACTAGGATTCGTTCATTTTTCGGAGAAGAAGGGCTTGACGCATTGGGGAGGATTACTGGGACTTCCCCTCTCACACTGTGACTGTGTGTGTGTGTGAGTGAGTGTGTGTGTGTGTGAGAGTGTGTGTTTGTGTGTGTGTGTGTGTGTGTGTTTGTGTGTGTGTCCCTTTGATCTTCCAGAAGAAAAGAAAAAGCACTTTGCCTGGACAGGTACGGCACCTGTGTCGGCTCTTCTCGTTAAACCCGTCCCCCCAGCGGAGCGTCCGTCTGTGTCCTGTACCGCCATCGTCTCGCCTGCAAGTGGCTGCTGCTTACCCTGTCGTCTCTCGTGCGTCGTGAACGCTTGTCTTGTCTTTTTTAATACGATGATTTACTCAGAGCGGATGAATGTTTTGTTCGTGTTACGTTTTTTGACCATTTTTCATCATTTTTTTAAACTCTTACAGAGAAGGAAGCCATGGACGGTCCAACCATGAAGTTGTTTCGAGTCTAATGGAGCTTAATAAACAGCTTTCATCCACCTGTTTTTAAATCCTGGTCCATTTTTCAAGGCAAGGTTCACCGAGTCATTGTCTTAGTCACGGTTGCGTCCTTTACGGTACATGATTATCATGTATTTCCCCAAAAACAACCAAAGACAAGATCAGCTGCTTGGACCTGACGCCGGGTCCTTCAGGTCCTCAGTGATTCTAGAACCATACGTCCCCCCATCACTCAGTAGGACTGTCCTCTCTCTCTCTGGGTGTGTAGGGTGGTCCTCCCTCTCCCCCATCACTCAGTAGAACTGTCCTCTCTCTCTCTGGGTGTGTAGGGTGGTCCTCCCTCTCCCCCATCACTCAGTAGAACTGTCCTCTCTCTCTCTGGGTGTGTAGGGTGGTCCTCCCTCTCCCCCATCACTCAGTAGAACTGTCCTGTTCATGGGATGTTCATTGAGAAGTTGTGGGATCAATTTGTCCCTTGTTCTCTGTCACAAGTCCCCTGGGCGTGGCCTCTGGGAGGAAAGTGGGTGGAGTCTATGTTTTGGACACACCCTGGGCTGTTTTTCTGATTATTGGTGTTTATTATTGGGCGTCATGGAAACAGTTCCTTTAGAGAATCACAACAGCTCATCTGGGAGAACCTAGAACATTTAGTGAAGCAATGAATGTCCTCCTTTAATCCGACGTGAAGTCAATAGCGAGGCCTGAAACAGCTCCAGATGTGGCCAATTTCTGCAAACAAAAAACAGATTTTTTTTATTTAATGGGTCCTGCTTTAATTAGGAGGTTTAAAACACACACACACACACACACACACACACACACACACACACACACACACACACACACACAGCACTGGGTTTTCTTCCTTGTTGCTGTTGCCTTCATGCAAATGACATCACCCCGTCCAGCTCCGATAAGAAAATCACTTCAAACGGTGGATGAGGTCCTTCTGCTCTCTCCACCCGACCCGTCCTGGACAACAGATCCCAAAACAGCGGGTCAGAACTTTTCACCAGAAGACAGAGACCAGATCCTTACATTTTCAGAACCTCCTTCACAATTTCTGCTCCAGACCGTGTGGGAAGCGCTCCAGGACATCCAGAGAGCCGTTTAATATGAAAATAAAGCTCCAACGGCGACCACAGACGAGGTTTATCTGATGAGCGTCGTTAACGGCCACTTCCTGCTCAACACAAACCGCTGCAGAATCAAATCATTCAGATCAGCGGATTAGTTCAGTATAAATCTTTTATACAGCGGGACCCTGACTTACGAGTGTCCCAGCTAACGGGTTTTTGGAGATACGAGTCTCTGGGCTGTTTATTTGTTTTGAGCTGAAGCTGTAATTGGGCTTCGAGCAGCTTCAGAGAGCCGCCGCTAGACGGTGCAGTGAAGAACGTCCTCCCAGCGTCCCGGGTCTCACGGGGTCACTGAGCGGCTCGCTCCAGTGGAGGCTCAGGGTTGGGCTCGCGTTTGTGCTGCAGGTATTTTACAAAACTTCATTTTTCAACCGCGTGTCTGAAGAGAGTGAGAGAGGACGGAGCTGAGAAGAAGAAGAGAATTAAAGAGAGAAATGATGGAGACACACGACCGAACTGTGCGTGCGGTCGACTCGGTGAAGCAGGACGAGCGCAGCACTTCTACAATCTGCAGCTGAAACA
>JABMDN010014725.1:0-11623 GCA_017165825.1 Hepsetus odoe
TTCATCAGAGGAAGGTCTACTGCTTTGTGCATCTGAGCTTTCAGGAGTTTCTGGCTGCTCTCTTTGTGTTTCACTGCTTTGTGAGCAAAAACATGGAGGAACTACAGGTTTTAAAACCTCAGAAGATGAAATGGTCTGAGAGTGTTTCACTGGAAGAACTGCTAAAGGGAGCTGTGCTCAGAGCCTTAAAGAGTGAGAACGGACATCTGGACCTGTTTCTCCGTTTTCTGCTGGGAATCTCACTGGAATCCAATCAGCAGCTCTTACGAGTCATTCTGACAGAATCAGTGAGGAGCTCAGAGAGCATCAAGAAAACAGTCAAGTACATCAAACGCAAAATGCAAACACGGGATCTTCAGTTTGACCGATCCATCAACCTGTTCCTGTGTCTCACTGAAATGAAGGACCAGTCTTTATCTAAGAGAGTTCAGAAAAATCTAAAATCAACAAAACTGTCAAAGGAGAAACTCTCTGTTGGAGTGTGTTCAGCGCTGGCCTACATGATTCTGAGCTCAGAGGAGGTGATGGAGGAGCTGAACCTGAAGAACTACAACACATCTGAGGAGGGTTATTGGAGACTGATCTCAGCTGTGAGCAACTGCAGGAAGGCTGTGTGAGTGTTTCACCAAAAGGGTTTTAATAGTTGAAAGCTGATGTTGTTTTACAGTAAAGATATTTTCTGTGTTTAAAGTATCTTCGTTCTGCAGATCTGAACTCTGATTAAACAGCAGAGCTTTAGAGTTTTAAATTTCTGCAAAAATATGACATGAAACATCAACAGATTTAAAACTGGTTCATTAAGAACATCAAGAAAATCATTTTTACCAAAAAGACAAAAATATATTTACTCAGTAAAATGCAATATTGTATATTTGTAAATGTGAAAATAAGTGAAGGATCTATTCTAGATAAAAGAGCATTGCAGCAACTTTGCTGAAGATCATGTTAAAACCTGTATTTCTGATTGATGTTTATGGAAAAGTAAAAGTAAACGATCCGTTCCAGTGTAAAGATCTGGTCTGTGAAACATGGTTCTCGTGTCAGGGTTTGGATCTGTGTTGCTGCGTCTGTATCAGGACTGCTCGCCATCATGAACTGAAGAATGAACTCTACTAGAATTCTGTAATTCTACAGAAAACTATCAGAACATCTGCAGAACTGAACCTCCAGAGAAAGTGGATCACACAGCAAAGACAACAATTCTGAACCCACATGCCATTTCACCAGATAATTATTAAAGGAGAAGAAACTTGGTGTGTTTTCATCAGGTCTCTAAATCAGATATCATTATTTTTGTTAGGAATGTGAAGTCTTTGGTCACATTAATGCAGAAAAACAGAAGATCAGAAACCTTCAACAACTACAGCAGAACTAAAGAGTTCATTCAAAAAAAAGGTTTAAAAATCTGACAAGAATATGAAGATTCTGAATAATAAAATGTAAGTGTATGAAAAGTGAAGAAAATCAGGTGGAACTTCAGGAGGAACCCAAAGCAAGTCAAATGATCAAAAATATTGATGAAGTCACAGCTTTTGTGTGTGTAATTATTATCACTATTTAATATTAGTATTACTAATAATGCTGTTCATTATTTCCCAGAAAGACCTCCAGTAACACACATATATCAGTTCAAATGAGCAGATATAGATGCATAGGCATTATTTTACACTATTTTATTTTTAGTATTTAGTATTTTGTGTAAGTGATTCCTGTGAGGCTGAATTCCTCATTTCCTGTTGTAATCGTGCTCTGTTCTGTATTTACTTCTTTTACAGACTTGCTGATCATAAACTCACCATGAACTCCTGTGAAACTCTCTTTTCTGCTCTGAAATCACCAAATTCACCTCTAATAGTTCTGGACCTCAGTAACACTGACCTGCAGGATTCAGGAGTGGAGCTGCTCTCTGCTGGACTGAAGAGTTCACACTGTAAACTGGAGACTCTCAGGTGAGGATTCTGTCTCTTCATCACTGAAGATCAATATAAAGTTCACACTGTAAACTGGAGGCTCTCAGGTGAGGATTCTGTCTCTTCATCACTGAAGATCAATATAAAGTTCACACTGTAAACTGGAGACTCTCAGGTGAGGATTCTGTCTCTCCATCACTGAAGATCAATCTAAAGTTCACAATGTAAACTGGAGACTCTACAGGGACCCCTGGAGCAACTCGAGGTTAAGGGTCTTGCTCAGGGACCCAGTGGTGGTAATGCTAGATAGTGGGATTCGAACCTGGGACTTCTTGATCCAGAGAACATCTTTTAAGTACAAAAAAGATGTAAAACCCCTCACGGTGATCCAGAGACGATCATTAAACTATTTATACTCACAAGAAAAGACGGAAAGAGGGATCTGATGAAATTTCATTCCACTGTCCCCGACCGAGATCTGTTACCAAGAGAAACGCCATGGTAACGGGGTATAAAAGGTCATTTTCTCTTTCAGTCTGAATGTATTTCTGTGTTTTTGCAGGTTGGCCTTGTGTAATTTCTCTGTGAAGTCCTGCAGGTCTCTCATATCAGCTCTACAAACAAAAATGTCCTCCCTGAAAGATCTGGACCTCAGTAAATGACCTGCAGGATTCAGGGAGTGGAGCTGCTCTCTGCTGGACTGAAGAGTTCACACTATGAAGCTGGAGACTCTCAGGTGAGATTCTGTCTCTTCATCACTGAAGATCAATATAAGTTCACACTGTAAACTGGAGACTCTCAGGTGAGGATTCTGTCTCTTCATCACGCAGATCAATATAAAGTTCCACACTGTAAACTGGAACTTTCTCAGGTGAGGAATTCTGTCTCTTCATCACTGAAGATCAATATAAAGTTCACACTATAAACTGGAGACTCTCAGGTGAGGATTCTGTCTCTTCATCCTGGAAGGAAAGTTGTGAAAGCTCTGCAGGACAGTGTTTAAAGGCTAATATGGGCTGATGTGTAAATCTGTCCTGATGTGATTGTGAGTGAAGTATTGTGGTGATGGTTTGGACAGTTTGTCACATTTACTGCAGATTTATCAGTATCTAGTAGTAAAGACACACTGAGTTTTAATAAAAACAGGGCTGGATGGTCCAGATGATCACATGATGGAGTATATTCATGACTGTAATAAACAGTAGATCAATCCTATTTCACTCTGGTATTGAGTGAAGGAGTGTCCATGTGCTCCTGTTGGAGAAAAAGTGCTGAAGAACAAGTGAGAAATGTGTGAGCAGTCAGACCTTCTTCAGGTGTTTTACAGGAGGTCTGAACTACACAGTGACAGCCTCTCACTGAATACTAAAGTTCTTTCTGTGTTTATTGTGTTTGAAAATAGAAGGAGAGACGTTTGCTATTTACAGGAAACATCAAGACCAAATTACAATCCCTTCTTCATGTGCTTCTCTCTACGGTCATTGCTTTACTCTGACTGTCTGATCTCTGTTCTACTAAACAGACAAACAGCCTTTTTAAAGGAATAATTTAACATAAAATATTCCCTCAGAGCCAGGGGCAGTGGTGGCGTAGTGTTTGGGGCGTTGGCACATGATCGGAGTATCGGGGTTCGAACCCCTTTCCAATAGGTTGCCCTAGGTACCCTTGAGCAAGGTGCCGTTCCCGTCTCGCTCCTCCCTGTGATGGGCTGGCGACCTGTCCAGGGTGCGTCCCCCGTCCCACCTCGCTGGGTTGGACTCCGGCACTCCCCCGCGACCCCGTTTGGGACAAGCGGCAGGAAATGGATGGATATTCCCTCAGACTTCCTCTGACTGTAGATGTAGCCGATCACACAGACATGTTCTTAATGCTGATGTAGGTTCTTCAGCTCAGGACTTCAGCTGGAGGGATCATATTGATAACTGTTGTTCATTGTGTTCATTTCTTTACAGACTGTCTTTGTGTAATCTTGGAGTAAAGACGTATGAAATCGTGCAGTCAGTTCTACAAATCAAACTCCCTGAAAGAACTGGACCTCAGTAACACTGACCTGCAGGATTCAGAGTGGAGCTAACTCTCTGTTGGACTGAGAATTCCTGTAAACTGGGAGGCTCTCAGGTGAGATTCTGTCTCTTCATCACTGAAGATCAATATAAAGTTCACACTGTAAACAGGAGACTCTCAGGTGAGGATTCTGTCTCTTCATCACTGAAGATCAATATAAAGTTCACACTGTAAACTGGAGACTCTCAGGTCAGACAACAGTTCCAAAACTAAAGTTATTTATTCCTTTATTTTAAATATATGCAGCTTGTGTGTGTTTGTGTGTGTGTGTGTGTGTGTGTGTGCCCTCTTTCTAGACTGGCCTCCAAATCACAATAGGCTTTTGTCAACGTTGCCCAAAAAAAACAAAAAAACATTTCTGTTGATGAAGGAGAATCTGATGAAGGAGTGATGAGAAAATTAAGAAAAGAAAGAGTTCTTTTAGCTGTAGGAAACTGTTTGACTCTCATATCTCTCTCTCTCTCTCTCTCTCTCTCTCTCTCTACTGTCTCTCTTTCTGTGTCTGTCTCTCTCTCTCTCTGTGTCTGTCTCTCTCTCTCTCTCTCTGTGTCTGTCTCTCTCTCTCTGTCTCTGTCTCTCTCTCTGTCTGTCTCTCTCTCTCTCTCTCTCTCTCTCTCCCTCTCTCTCTCTCTCTCTCTCAGATTGTCTAGTTGTATGATCTCAGCTGAAGGCTGTTCTTCTCCTGGATTCAGCTCTCAGTTTAATCCTCCCCACCTGAAAGAACTGGATCTGAGCTACAACCACCCAGGAGAGTCAGGAGTGAAGCTGCTCTCTGCTCGACTGGAGGATCCACACTGCTCACTCAGCTCACTCAGGTATGGACTACAGGGGTGTGTGTGTGTGTGTGTGAGAAGGTGAAGATTGTGGACAGAATGAACACATGTGAACACTGAGATAAGGATTCCTCAATATATTAGGAATTATATATGGTTATATACAGTTGAGGCCAAAATTATTAGCCCCCCAGGAGTTATGGAACATTTTTTTAAACTTCTTCTCAATGTTTGCAGCATTGATGAAACTTGATATAAGGAAACATTCACCAGTGTATTTAGTAGTTTTTGGTACATTTGTAATATAAAATTGATTTTAGGCTTGCTTTATATCAAATATAGTAAATGAGGTGGTCAAAATATTAGCCCCATGTGAATGTTTGCTTTCGCTACACTACAGTAATGAACCAATCAGCTTTGAAACCACACCTGTGCAGTTAACTGGCTTCCTAACAACATTCAAACAGCATGAAAAAACTCCAAGGGAACAGGGCGCCTGAACACATGAGAGGGATACTGGCCTCCTGAGCCAAAGACAAAGGAAATCAGTCTGGGCTCAGAGAGATGATAAGTACAGGCTCATGATACGGAGGAAGGCTGATGCACAAGTGATTCACAAGTCTAGAACTGCTGTCGTTTGCATCTTGGCCAAGTACAAGGAGACAGATTCTGTAAGAAACAAACCTGCCGTGGCCGTAAGCACAAGACTTTAAGAACTCTGGAGAGGAAAATAGTCAGAGATGTCAGCAAGGAGCCCCGGACATCTGCCAAGATGATTGTTGCTGGCCTGGCCTCTTCTGGAGTTGATGTTTCAAGGAACACAGTTGTGAGGGCTCTTACGTGGAAGTGGTGGGCTTCAGGGCCATCGTCCCAAGAAGAACCCCTTTACTCAAGGCGTCACAGCCCGACTGAGTTCGCCTGTGAAAATCTGAAAGGTAAAGATGAGTTTCGGATGTCTGTGCTTTGGTCTGATGACACTAAACTGGAACTATTTGGGCACATGGATGTTGCTTCTGTTTGGCGATGAAAGGGAGAGGCCTTCAGCCCTAGGAACACAGTTCCCCAGTTAAAAACATGGTGGTGGGAGCATCATGCTGTGGAGCTGTTTTGCAGCCTCAGGCACGGGGAGCCTTGTTCGGGTGATGGCATCATGAAAAAAGAAAATGAGGGAGGACATTTTTGAGGAGAATATGCAGAAATCTGCTTTCGTGAGTCTAGGCGTGAGTGCGTTGCTGGGTTTTCCAACAAGACAATGACCCAGCATACATCGAGAAGTGAGTCCAACAGTTCCTCAATGAAACCAAAACCGAGATCCTGGAGTGGCCGCTGGGGCCCAGACCTCCATCCCTATTGAGAAGTCTGTGGCGGGTGCTCAAAGTAATCGTCTATGCTCAGACACTATGCAGTTTGGACCAGCTAGAACAATTTGCAGTGAAAGAATGGGCTAAAATCCTCAGGAACCAGGAACACCATCTAGTAAATAACTATAAGGTTGTTGTCAGTTGTGGCTCAGAAAGGGTATTGACTATTGATTATTAATGGCCAGGGGGCTAATAATTTTGGATGTCTCATTTTTGCTCTTTCTTGTTTCAACTCGGTGTATCACTAAAAATATCTAATTAAACAGTGGACATTGTTTTGTAGTGTACTTGTTTCCCAAAATAACAAACACTTGTTGTTTGGTAACTGTCATTTTCTGAGAAATCAAGAGTGTTGTCTAATTTCATAAGGGGGACTAATAATGTTGGCCTCAACTGTATGTTTATATATATATTAGTTTATTGGTATGAATAGTGTTTAGTCTTCAGCGCTGTAAGAGTCTCTATTATAATCTGATTGGTAGATAATAAGCTGGTTTTAATTAGTTTAAATCTCTTGAATCTGATTTAAATTCAGAACTGAAACACAGTATGCTGCACAGAAACTGCAGAGTGTAAAGCACTCAAACCGAAGAAGCTCCAGCACCAGACCCTGGGTCTGATCTTAGCTGTGAAGATACACGTGAGCTCAAACTCATTAGGAGTGTTTGTGTTTTACTCTTTAGTTTAATTTAAACATTTCTGCTCCCAAAACACAAAGCGTGTGTGTGTGTGTGTGTGTGTGTGTGTGTGTGTGTGTGTTTAGAGTGGATCATGGAGTGAGATCAGAAACAAAACGGGATTGGAAAGTAGTTCAAACACACACACACACACCATTAATAAATACACACACACACACACACACACACACACACACACATGAGTAATTGTTGGATTGGTGATTCAAAATATATGACTTAATGACTTTTAAATTTCCATCATTCTAATAAAATGTGCCTGATTAACATAAACACACGTTTTTAAAGTAAACAATCCTGTAAACATTGTAACGTAAAGTTTTGTCTTTTATCAGTGTTTACTAGTTTTTAGAAACTCAGTTTAGTCCAGTATAAAGGCTCTGATATATTTGATGAAGAAGAATAAAATGGATGTATTTGTGTGAGTTTCAGTAAGTGATGAAATTCTCACACTGCAGTAACAGACTCTACCAGACTGGTGGAGGGGAGCTCATTCGCTCTCCAATCTGTGTTCCAGGACTGTCGTTACAAACTGAGTCTTTAAACCAGCGTCTGAGTTCAGAGTGTTGTTGATGAGAGGATCCCAGTGGATCAGTCCTTACAGAAACATTCAGAGGCAGCTCTGCTGCTGCAGGATCAACTGAATCAGAATATGACCTCAATAAACAGGTGTTCAGGTGATCCTATTAAAGTTTACACTTCTATCTGACAGCACTGCTGAAGAATAAGCCTCCTCGTCAGAGAGGCATGAGAAAACTGGGTCTCCATGTTTGAAAGTCCTTTTACAAGGTGAAGGATCAGAAGATCTTGTCCCTCCTTGAAGCTCGGGGTTTAGAGAAACATGGAAGACATCAGCTGATCTCTAACAGCCACAGTGTGCAGATCCCCAGATCAAGTTCTCTTGTTTACTGGAACTTTAGTTTTACTGCAGACCAGTCTGAACACGAGATATTTCATGTTTCTTCCCCAGTCATAGTTTCATTTGTTCATCAGACATCAGTCCCTGCGTTTCAGACCAGGCAAAAGCTGGTCATAAGATGTTCCTTCTCACAACACTTAATAGATGTTTGTAACTGAAGATCAATATAAAGTTCACACTGTAAACTGGAGACTCTCGGTGAGGATTCTGTCTCTTCATCACTGAAGATCAATATAAAGTTCACACTGTAAACTGGAGACTCTCAGGTGAGGATTCTGTCTCTTCATCACTGAAGATCAATATAAAGTTCACACTGTAAACTGGAGACTCTCAGGTCAGGTTTACAACACACAGTGATGTTCTTCAGTTTTATTCGAGAACTGTGTAAATATGTAAATGTTATTTGTGTATTTCTGTCTGATCTTCTGTATGAAGTGTTGTGTTTACTCTTCTTTTTCAGACTCTCTGTGTGTAAACTCAGTAAACAGTCCTGTCAAACCCTGCAGTCAGTTCTACAATCAGAAAACTCCCTGATAGATCTGGACCTCAGTAACAATGACCTGCAGGATTCAGGAGTGGAGCTGCTCTCTGCTGGACTGAAGAGTTCACACTGTAAACTGGAGACTCTCAGGTGAGGATTCTGTCTCTTCATCACTGAAGATCAATATAAAGTTCACACTGTAAACTGGAGACTCTCAGGTGAGGATTCTGTCTCTTCTGTCACACCTGCAACTTCCACACTCGCTGTTACTCTGAACTGTTGATCTCAGAGTAAACATTGCATCTGTAGAGCTCTTCCTCGGCATAAAACCATACTGCTGGTGACTAATCCTTACCTCTTCTCTTAACCTAACTTCCACTACTCTTCCCAGTAACTTTATGTGGCTGAACATTTTTATCCCTCTACAGTTACTTTCACATTTCCATTCTTTTCACAAAATCTACACCCATCTGACCTTCAGCGTTCCTCTCCTTGACTCCATGCCTACCCATCACCTCCTCATCACCTGTTCCTTCACCAACATGACCATTACAATCTGCACCAATCACCACTCTCTCTCCCCTGGGTACACTTCATCTAACTCACTCCAGAATTCCTCTTTCTTTTCCATCTCACAACCAGCTTGTGGGGCATAAGCACGAACAACATTCATTATCAGCTCTTAAAAGATTAATTATATTAAAGAAACATGTTAAACATGCCTGTCTCATTTTTGTGTTTCATTACACTTTAATGTGATGAAATGAATGTAAAAGAAAACTGTTCCTGCTCTCAGATCAACTTTTTTTCCAAAAGACTTTCTATTTAATGTGATTAGTTTTGTTGTTGTTTATTTTGGGAGGGGGCTGTTAGTCATGAGAAACTGTTTTTATCATTTTTACTGTGTTTGTTTAATCCTCAAATGTATAGTTTTTTGCTTTCTATCTCTTATTCTCTCTCTGTCTCTCTCTCTCTCTGTCTCTCTCTCTCTGTCTCTCTCTCTCTCTCTCCAGATTATCTTATTGTATGATCTCAGCTGAAGGCTGTTCTTCTCTGGATTCAGCTCTCAGTTTAAGCCCCTCCCACCTGAAAGAACTGGATCTGAGCTACAACCACCCAGGAGAGTCAGGAGTGAAGCTGCTCTCTGCTCGACTGGAGGATCCACACTGCTCACTCAGCTCACTCAGGTACGGACAACTTTGTTCACATCAAACAGTGGATTGAAACACTGAGTCTTTTTAGGTTTCTGGATTTACTGAAGCCGAAATGATCACAGTTCAGACTCTGAGAGGAAGACAGACTCATCTGTCCCACTAAAGCTGAACTGAGAACATTAGAGGGACATTTCTAATTCTGTCCACCCTCACCACACCCAACGAAGATCTCAGCATCTGACACCTCCACCTCCACCTCCTGTCTATTCTTCAGCGCCACTGTCTCCAACCCATATAGCATAGCTGGTCTCACTACTGTCCTTTAAACCTTCCCTTTTACTCTAGCTGGTAATCGTCCATCACAAATCACTCCTAACACACTTCTCCACCCATTCCAAGCTGCCTGCACTCTCTTCCTCTCCTCTCTTCTACACTCGCTGTTACTCTGAACTGTTGATCCCAAGTATTTAAACTCCTCCACCTCCATCCTAACCACTCCACTTTCCTCCCTTTTATTCACACTCATGTACTCTGTCTTTGACACTGACCGGTCTGCAGGTGAAAGAGAGTTTCAGACATTAATGAACTGCTGGACTGGATTTATTGAAAGGAAACTTGGTTCTAACAGCAGAGCTGTCAGTTTTACAAAAATAACTTCTTCGCCAAACCTGTTTTCTGTGGATGAAGTGAGAAGAGTGTCCAGAGGTTCAGTGTCCAGCTGTGCACTGACTGTTGAGGTGAAGGTGGTCATTTCTCCTGGTGCTTTGTGACCTGCAGCTCCAGATGAGGAATCTGAGGGGGAATCTGATTGTGTTCTTCAGAGCATCTTCAGAGCATCATTCTTCTGTTTCATTAGAACGAGTCAAAACAAAAGTTCCAGCATCATCTCCTCGAGCACTGCAGATTAATGATTCATCTCTGAACATCACTTTCATCCAGTCCTCCATACTCCATGATGCTCCTCTTTACTCACAGGAACCTGGTTTTCTTCTCTTCGGGTGTTTAGCTGTGACTGGAATTCAGTCTGTGAACATCTGTGATTAACTGTGTGTGTGTGTGTGTGTGTGTGTGTGTGTGTGTTTAGAGTGGAACATGGAGGAGAGATCAGAATCAGACCAGGACTAAAAAAATGTAAGTTCACACAAATGTGCATACACGCGCACACACACAAGTAACTCTAAAGGACACAAGGTGAACACTCTGCCAGCAGGAGTCTCCAGAGAAACATCAGTCAGAAACATCTGGATCTTCACTTGGTATCAGGAGTTTTTATCTGCAGCTTCTTTATTTCTACATTAAAACCTCCTTCAGTGTTTGGAGTCAAAGAGCTGATTTTAGTTTAGTCTGAACTCAGCACCCTGTCCCAGTTACACTCCCAGTGTCTGGAGAACTCCACACACTCTCACTGTGGTTAAAGGACAGGACAGTCTTCTGTCTGGTATAACTAACAGTTTGTTGGTGTGGAGGGGACGTCTCTTGGTGGACTTGGAGACAGATGCTCCAGACACCTCTCTGACCATCCTCCTCACTGTGTCTGCTGACAGAATCTCTCACTTCATCTTCCTCTTTCCATGATGATGGAGGATGCAGGGATTTAGGACAAATAACTCCTCATTTTTACACATTGTCACTTAAACGCTCAAACACACACACACAAATTCTGAAACACACATAAACACACACATGCACACACACACTCTGTGTGTTTCTCCTCTAATGTGTCTTCTTGTGTGCAGATGGCTGTGAGTTCACACTGGATCCAGACTCAGCACACACACTCCTCTCTCTCTCTGAGGAGAACAGGAAGGTGGAGCGTGTGAAGAAGAGACAGTCGTATCCTGATCATCCAGACAGATTTGATGAGTGGCCGCAGGTTGTGTGTAGAGAGAGTGTGAGTGGACGCTGTTACTGGGAGGTCCAGTGGAGCGGAGATGTTATTGGAGTGTCAGTGACCCATAAATCAATCAGGAGGAGAGGAAGGAGAGAAGACTGTGGGTTTGGACTGAATGAAAAGTCCTGGATTCTGAACTGCTCTGAGAACAGTTTCTCTGTTCATCACAATAAGATCAGAACTGCTGTCCCTCCTCCTCCCTCCAGATCTAACAGAGTAGGAGTGTATGTGGACTGTCCCGCCGGAACTCTGTCCTTCTACAGTGTCTCCTCTGATACACACACACTCACACACTTACACACACTCAACACCACTTTCACTGAACCCATCTGTGCTGGATTTGCGCTTTATTACGGCTCCTCAGTGAATGTGTGT
>JABMDN010014767.1:0-10163 GCA_017165825.1 Hepsetus odoe
GAAGTGCAGTGAAGTTACTGCAGCAGTTTGTGTTTTGTATTCTGTTGATACAGTCCTGCTTTTCATGTTGTTTCTTAGCTTTTATTTTTTATTTAGTTTCTGATCAATAAAATGTGGATAAAACAGTGAATTTAAAATGTTATAAAATGTATCAAATGTCAGCTGAAGATAAAGTGTTAATGTTTACACAAACAATATAAAATATTATAATTTTTTAAGTCAATTTTTCCACAGGTCAATTTTTTAAATAATAGATATTATAATTTAACTGGCTTGCTGTCACTTCAACATATATTCCATTACCAACGACTAATTTCTTTTTTTATTACATCCTTAAAAATTATCTGACATCTCATTATTTGCAGGTTACCTGAAGAGATCTGCTCCAGTTTAGATGATTGTGAAAGGTTCACTCAGGTTTACATTTTCATGTTATCATCCAATTGAAAACATCCATTTTAACTGAAATATTTATATTTGTATTCTGAATAGTTTTTGAATTCAGGTTATTTAAAATATTGATGTTGACTGTATTTTAAACAGAACGACTGAAGAAACAAATTATAACTTATTGATATGAATTCTAATTTCACTGGACTGGTCAGAAACGCTCCTGTGAACTAAACTCTCTGTTCACACTGACGAGAAACTAGATTTGAAAGTTTGTTTAGAGTAAATTCAAACTTTTTCTTTAATCTAAAAAGAAAAATGGATGCAGTGATGGTTTGATGGTTGAGCGTCTTTATGTCACAGAAAAATGAAGCGTTTTACTCTCCTAACAGTCACATCTTTATCAAGCACAGTCGAGCACAGAGCGTCTGATATGACTGATCGAAATCAGCTTCTGATTAAAGTCACTGTTTAAATTAGTGACTTTATGGAGCAGCACTTCTGATCACTGAGTTCATGCAGTGATTTGTGTTTTGTTTGTTTGATGTGGTGTTTTTTAAAATTATTTATTTAACGGAAATAAAAAACATGCTGTAGAGAAAACATTTAGAAAAGACAATGACTAAACTGTTTAATTACTCATTTTGCATTAAGGAGGAAAAAATAAAACAAGAGTTACAAGTTGAAAAAATCTGAATATAAATAGATTGTTCTGCTTTCTATAGATCCTCCCAAACCTACACTGAGAGCAGAACCAGAGGGAACTGTGTTCACTGGAGAATCTGTCACTCTGAAGTGTGAGATTAACACTCAGGATGGATGGACATTTCAGTGGGAGAAGAATAAACAGAGAGGATGGACTCCAGTGTCTCAGTCTGAGTATCACACTGTAAACAGAGACACTCTCACCATCAGAGGAGCTTCTGTGATTAATGGAGATCAGTATCGGTGTAGAGGAGAGAGACAAAACAGACCAACATCATCACAGTCCAGTAACACTGTTACACTCACTGTAAAGGGTGAGTTCTTTACTGTCATTTCTACTAATCTAGAATGTGTGTGTGTGTGTATGTGCATGTACGTGTGTGTGTGTGTGTGTGTGTGTGTGTGTGTGTGATTACAGTGTCACATCTCTGTCGATGCTGTACTACATGCTCTACTGCAGTGTCTGTATCAGATGGTCAGATGTTTATGGAGCACAGGGGAGCAGAGAACTGTGATATAACTGCTCTAAATGAGCTTCTCTGGTAAAATGTTACTGTAATAAACACTCTGTCTGTAATTTAATTAGATTAAATAATGAATTTTCCACACATCGTCTAACTAAAAAGAATCAACCTGAATTTATTTTTATTCGAAAAATCAAGTCAATTCAATTTTGTTTATAAAGCGCTTTTTACAACTGTTGTTGTCACAAAGCAGAATTACCAGGTCTGAGCCACAAGTGAGTAAACCAAATGCAACAAGTGCAAGAAACCTTGGGCCAAAAGCTTTTTTTTTATTGTATGAGTTTGTTACAATAAAAGAGTCCATCAGTGTCTGTAGCTGGAAGTTCATTGAGCTAATAGTGGTGGTTCTGCTTGATGGAGTGAAGGTTTTGTTAATCTTATTGTTTGTCTTAATGGCAGCAGCTCATGGAGATGATCCAGTTTGATGTAGCTGATCTGAAGTTCAGGTGAGGAGAGAAATCTGTTGATAGTCGTTTAGTCAACGCGGTGCAGTAGCTGGTGTGGAGTTCAGGAAACCCTCACGGTGGTTGATGGACTTGGCCGGGAGGCCTTTGCTATCCAGAAATGGCTGTGCTGTCCACCGTACAGGTGCTGGACAGCCGTCCATCTCAAACAGAGAGAAAAAAATTTGAGTTGTTTTAGACATAACCATAACATAAGATACCATAACCAAACCATAAATGAGTGCAGTACTGTGACTCAATATTCCAGCCTGACTTGAAAAAAACAAACCGCCTGCATAGAAAGGACAGAACTGAGGGTTTTACAAACACGAGACACCCCGAGACACTGGCGTCCCCCCACACCACCGTCAACAAACATGAGTGAGCGCGTGAGAGTGGTGGGCCTGCAGCAGGTTTTCTAGTCTGTGCAGATCTTTGGTGTCAAACGCTGCACTAAGGTAGAGGAGGACTAGTAAGGATACCGACGCTTTGTCAAATGGCATTTAAAGATTGTTTACTTTTTTCACTAGCGCTGTTTCAGTGCTGTGGTGTGGCCAAAAACCAGACTGAAATTTCTCAAAAATGTTATTTTTGTGTAGATATGAGCACAACTGCTGGGCCACAGCTTTCTCCACAATCTTTGATACAAATGGCAAATTAGAAATCGGTCAATACATTGTTAATTTGAATGGATTAAGATTAGGTTTCTTAAGTAGAGGCTTAATAACTGCTATTTCGAATACCTTTGGCACACAGCCCAGGTTGAGAGACGAGTTTACTATTTCTAATAAAGGCCTGATTATTACTGCAGGACCTCTTTAAGTAGTCTGGTAGGAACTGAATCAAAGATGCAAGTAGAAGATTTGGAAGAGGAAATCGCTGAGATGAGGTTGATCTGCAGAACTTGATTAAAGTAAACTAACCTCTCTGTTGGTATTTGGTTTTGATCTGTATCTGTCTCTGTCTCGGGCAGCAGACATGGTGTATTTATTATTTTGTTTTGGATTATCTGCCAAATTATTTCATTCTTATTGTTAAAGAAATCCATAAAATTATCACTATTGTGCATCACAGGTATCTGACCTTCAGCTCCTGCATGGTTCTTCATAAGTGTAGATATTGTGTTGAATGGAAATCTAGGATTATTTTTATCTATTAATGTGGATAAGTAGGCTGAGCATGCAAATGTAAGTGCCCACTTATATTGTATGAAGCTCTTCTTCCAGGCAGAGCGAAATGATTCCAATTTTGTCAGCAGCCATTTACGTTCTAGTTTCTGTACCTTTTCCTTTAGAGCACGTTTGATTAGTGTACCATGGAACAAGCTTTATTTGTCTAATTCTTTTATGTTTTAATGGTGCTACATTATCTAATGTGGAACAAAACATGTTCTCTAAACATTCAGTGAGATTATCCAGCTCTTCTGGCCCAGATGGTGAACTAATAAGTGTTTATAATTCTGGAAGGTTTTTGATGAAACTAAAGGCTGTGGAGGACGTTATTGTACGGCTAACACGATCACGAGGTGATGTTCATAAATTCTAGATATTGTGGAACTCATATGTGATCAGATGGTGATCTGAGATCACTGCTGACTGTGGAATAATGATTATGTTGTCCACCTGAACACCTCGTGTAAGGATAAAGTCTAAAGTCTGATTATGGTACAGTACAGCTCAGCGGAGTGATGAACACTGCTGTGAAAACGGTGAACATGATTCGAGTACGAGCACTCTACCACAGAGAGTCTCACACTTTCTTCACTGATGTTGATGCTGAATATGGAGACCTGCTCCACCACTCAGAAGAGCGCTGGATAAGTCGGGGCTCCGTGTTCGGCGGTTTTATTCTCTGAGATCAGAGATCGAGCAGTTTTTGAAAGAAAAGGACCGACCTCTTCACGAGCTGAGTGACCCTCTATGGTTGGCAGACCTGGCGTTTTTAGTTGATCTCACTGAACACCTCAACACACTCAACAAAACCTACAAGGCCGAGACCAACTCGTAGCGCAGCTTCACGCACACATGAAAGCGTTCTGTGTGAAGCTCCAACTGTTTGAGACCCAGTTGCGCACCTTCAGTGTCGCGCACTTCCCCACACTGTCCGTGATCAGTTCTGCGTCTCCAGAGGCCGATCTCTCTGATAAAAAGGGGAAATATGTGTCTGTGATCACATCTCTCAGGACAGAACTTTCTCAGCGCTTCCAAGATTTCTCCACCATTGAGAACAACATCGAGCTGTTCGCGACTCCCTTCACATCTCAACCACAAAACTGACTCCGGACCTGCCAGCAATTCTGCAGGCCAAAGCGCAACTGTGTTCCCCTGAGTTCAAAATATATCACACGTCCCATGAGTTATTAAACCTTATTACTTAATAAATGTAATCATTTTATGTTGATAGCATTTTTAAAACCAATATTAGTTGATCTGTTAACAATCCAAACTTATTTGCATAACAAGCTTGAAATATAGTATATCATTTATTTATATCCCCACCCCCTCCAGGCCTGTCAAGAAGGTCATGTTTCAGTGTCATGTTTCTATTTTTATCTTTAAATGAAAGAATGTGGATGAGTCATTGTTATAATTAGCAACCTATTTAAAATGTTATTTAAAAACACAAACACAGTTCAGTTTAAAATGCACCCTTAAGACTGAATAAATCATAAATGAAGTGATGATGAGGATGATGGATCTTTTATTTTACCTTTTTAGGAAATTCCAGCAAATATAACAGGAAATGCAGTTACAGTAAAAACTCAATGCTGAAATAGTAAACAACAAAAAACTGATCCAACAGAAATAAAGTATTATTAAAATTAACAAAATTAACATTAAACAAAGGAGAAAACAGCACACAGGAGGAGAAAGACCGAAATGAAGATGTGATGAAGTTCAGTTACTGCAGGTGTTTGTGTCTCAGTTTTGCTTTTCACGTCTCTTTAACTTTAACTAATAAAAAAACCTGTATGTGACACTGTTTTAATCAAAGTATTTAAAATGTTATTTCAAAGTGAAACAAAGGTCAGTTTCAAAATCATGAAGATGTTCATACAGAGATGATAGAATATTATACTTTATCTTTCATTATGGAAGACACTCTATTAGAAGTGCTGCTGTTGATTTTAAAAATATAATTACTTACACACAAATAATGATTTTATTCATTAAATACTAAAACTAATCCTGAACTAATACTAATCCTGAAGAATAATCATTATTTCTCTTTATTTGGTGTGTAAATCTGAAGATGTGCAGCAGTTTAGGAGACACTGAAAGGTTGTTGTTCAGTCTCACTCTGCTCTGCTCACATTTACCATCAGAGCTGTCGTGCAGTCCACTGTTCCAGGAGCTCATGTTCACACCAGTCACACACAAGAACCAGCAGAAAAGTAGAGATGAAGGTTTAGAGATGAAGGAGTGAAGATGAAGGTGTAGTTTTGTAGTAACTTGTTCCGCCACTAGAGGGAAGCTGCAGCTTTAGTGAGAGCAGGGAGTCTCGATAATGAGGAACAGGTCACTACACCTGTCCTTCCTCTGTATGAGGACAAACACCTGCTAGTGGTTACTGGTCATTTAATGATTTTGGCCAGTGTGTTGGTAAAGATCCTTGAGATTTACTCTCAGGTCTCCTGCTCTCTCTGTGTTGGTGTCTTTCTCCTTGTGTTTTTCTGGTGCTGCACCTGCTCTCAAGTTTCTCTCTTTAAGTTCCACCCTCAGAAGGAGAGAGGAGAGGAAAAGGAAAAGAGTGACTGTTAGTCTCACCTCATATAATCAAGCTTTTACAACAACAACACGTAACCAGTTTCACAGAAAGTCTCGATCTCACAATCACTTCACAACACCTGAGATCTCCAGCAGACACTTTACACACTTTCATTCATTCTACTTTAACCCACAGAGAAACACACACACTCACACACAGAGTCCAAACTCAACTTCATTACACAAACAATAATCACTGCAATACAATACTTTCTGTGAAACTGGGTTATTAATATCATTATAGTGTGTGTGATCTGAACTGTGTGTTTTATCTCCAACAGCAGAAAAACCTCAACCTGAACTCACATCAAGTCGTAAAGGAGCTGCACTGATAGGAAACCCAGTGACTCTGTACTGTAAGCTGGACCAGTCTGCTGGATGGAGGTTCTACTGGTCCAAACACACACAGAACCCTGAGAATGAGACCAGCACTGACACACACTCCTACACCATCAGCTCAGTGAGTGTCTCTGATGGAGGCCAGTACTGGTGCAGAGCTGGGAGAGGAAACCCAGTCTACTACACACACTACAGTGATGCACTCTGGGTAACGGTTACTGGTGAGTAGATGTTCTGGTGTTTAATATGATGTTGTAAAACATCACATAACATGTTCATTTAAAAGTTACAGCAGACACTAACATCTTCAGAGTCTCTGATTCACTAAACACTTCACTGTGTGTCGGTTTTCAACAGAGTGATTTTCTAAAAGCCCAGAGAATCAAAGTAAATAAAGTCCCTGTTAGTTTAAAACGCATTCAATATTTTACAAAAAAACAAAAAAATCAAGCATGAACTTGGTGATCCGCTCCCTTTTTTTGTACACCACTCTATACTTTCATTTATTGCATACATAGTACATTTAGAACATGGAGGGTGCATCTCTCTCTCTCTCTCTCTCTCTCTCTCTCTCTCTCTCTCTCTCTCTCTCTCTCTTACTCTGTGTGTTTATTTCTCATCATCAGGAGGTTCTTGTTTGACTGAACTTCAAGATGAAACTGTTGATTTTGTGGAAGCCACTCTGTGTTTTTACTGAAAATAGTTTTTCTCTTTTCAGTGGACTCCTCAGATCAGAGAGATCCTTTGTTTAATGTTGATTAAATTATTATTTTAGATGAGGGACTGTCATTCCTTCCTTTTTATTTGCTCCTTTAACCCGCACTAACTGAACCCATCTCCTGTTATTTACATCATGTGAACTGTTCAGAAAGAATAGTTAGAATAAAATCTGACTAAATCTCATTATAATAAGATCTTGTTCTAATTTCCTAAAATGTTTTTGATGTTTATGTTTTTTTAAATCCACCTGATTCTGTGGTTCAAACAAACATCTTTTCAGCTTTGTGGTTCTTTCAGTCTGTTAGTGCTGAAAGCTGTAATTTTCATTAGTATTATCTGTAAACAGTGAAAAACAAAGAATGTCTTTGGTCTGTTTTTCAGGAGCATCTTCTCCAGTATCTCTGATCATCAGTCCCAGCAGAACTCAACACTTTAGTGGAGACTCTCTCTCACTGATCTGTGAGGGACAGAGAGACTCTACTGGATGGAGAGTGAGACGATACACACACAGTGAGAAGGTGTCAGATTGTTCATCAGGGGGATCAGTTACAGGATCTACATGCAACATCAGCTCCCTCAACACGTCCCACACTGGAGTGTACTGGTGTGAGTCTGAATCTGGAGGGAGCAGCAGTCCTGTCAACATCACAGTACACAGTGAGTCTACACTGATATTATCACTGATAAATGTCTAAAATAAACAAGTAGAGAGAGAACATTTCTAACAGAACTCATATCTACATTTAATCAGATGCAGTTAAAACACCTGAACATTAAGATCTCATCATAGTTAAAATAGTGCAGCAAATGCATGTTGATAAAATCAACTCAAAACCTTTTTCTACTGAAACCTCCATCAAACAAGTGAAAATGCAAGAAGAAATGGTTTCGACCCCACATTTACACACTTTCAATACTGTGTTCACTGTCTGTGTGATCTTTCTTTCCTGTAGGTGGTTCTGTGATTCTGGAGAGTCCTGTCCATCCTGTGACTGAGGGAGATCCTCTGACTCTGAGGTGTTTATATCGCCACCCAAAGCCCTCAAACCTCACAGCTGATTTCTATAAAGATGGATCATTACTCCAGACCCAGACTACAGGAGAGATGATCATCCGTACTGTCTCACAGTCAGATGAAGGTCTCTACCACTGTAAACACCCAGAGAGAGGAGAGTCACCAAAGAGCTGGATCTCAGTCAAGGGTGAGAAAATTCATTTGATTAAATTTCCTTAATCTTATTCTACATTACAGTTTATTAAGTCTTTGAGTTTAAGTGTTTACATTCAAATCCATGTCATTTTTCTGTCTTAGATTCTAGTCATTTAAAAGTTATATTGGTCGTGGCACTGAGTTTAACTCTTTTCTTCATCATCATCATCATCATCATCATCATACTGAAAAGGTTTTGGTGCAACAAGAAGAACAAAGGTTTGGAAGCTAATCTGTAAGATCAGTTCATGCAGGCGGCTGTGTTTTGTGAATTATACGTTACATGTTGGAGAAATGTTTTGCAGTTTCTCTGTTTTTGTGATGATATTCATGTTTTAATAATTGCACTTTGTTTTAAAAGAAATTATGAAACTTTTACATTTGAAACTTGAACCTGTTTTACTGCTGAGGTGCAGGATGTTTATCTTCCTCCACTGGAATCCAGCAGAACACCAATCAGACATCAGACCAGAGCCAGAATACACTTTACACTGCACTGCAGGCTGGTCAGTAACATCACCTAAAACTCATTTAATTTTAATACATGATCTTTTTTTAAAGTGTCTTATTTACTGTTTAGAAAAGGTTCTGTGCTGCAGGTCTGTTTTATGCAGACACTGACATGTTACATTAGCATAACACCTCCAGTACAAACAAAAGAAGAAACAAAACCTGTTTGCAAACTGATCATGTCTGTGGTAAGAGGTATCGTTGGTACATTTGGAAAAATTCATTAATAAGCAGCAGTTATTTTGTCTATACTGAAAACAAACAGTGGAAAAGCTTCTCTGATGCACTAATGTTTCTGTTCTAGATGATTCTGCAGACGGGTCCAGTGATGTAACATATGCACAAGTTGTAAACTCAAAAGAGAGGCCAAAAGGAAAAGGTAAGATCTACACCTCTCTAATAATCTGTCCTTTTTATTTAGAGCCAACATGAAATTGAAATCTAGTGGTAGGGTACTTGCCGGTGGACCAATTGCTTAAGAGGTCCCAGGTTTGAATCCCACCACTAGCACTACCATCACTGGGTCCCTGAGCAAGAACCTTAACCCTGAGTTGCTCCAGGAGGACTGTCCCTGTAATTAGATGTAAGTCACTCTGGACAAGAGCATCTGCTAAATGCTGTAAATGTAAATGTAAGTGGTGAGTAAGAAGTGAATAGTGAGGGTTAGTCATGTTAGTGTGTTAGAGAGGGAGACACTGTCTGGTAGCTTGTTCCACCATCAGGGAACCAAGAAAGAAAACATTCTGGACTGAGGTTGCCAGGATGACAGGAAAATACGCCTTTTCTTCTCTTTTTTGTTCCATCATGTAAACTGATTTCTGGTTTAGATGAAAAAGCAACAAGACCAGTGGATGTGGTTTATTCTCAAACTGATCTGAAAACCATGAATTGCAGCCGAGGTAAGTATTAACCTTTTATAGATTGTTTAAAACCCACAGAATTTAGAAATATGTGGCAACACCTAAATAACCAAAAATGAAGATGATTTTCTTTCTTTCTGTGACATGACTTTGAGCTGGGGCTTGGTAATGTATAAAAACAACAACAACAATTATTATAATTGTTGTTGGTCTTGTTGTTGTTGTTGTTGTTATTATTATTATTACTATTATTAACCCAGCCACTAGGGATGCACAAGCCAGTGTATTTCTTCATGCCGGTCCCAAGCCTGGGTAAATGGGGAGGGTTACGTCAGGAAGGGCATCCGGTGTAAAACTTTGCAAAATCAATATGCGGACAACGATACAGAATTCCATACCGGATCGGTCGAGGCCCGGGTTAACAACGACTGCCATCAGTGCTGTTAGCCTACAGGGTGCTGGTGGAAATTGGACTACTGTTGGCGAAAGGAGAAGAAGAAGAAGAAGAGGAGGAAGGCATGTCCAGATGAAGAAGGAGAGGAGAGTGGAAGTGAGGGTAGGGACTTTGAATGTTGGCAGCATGACTGGTAAAGATAGAGAATTAGCTGATATGATGGAGAGAAGGAAGGCTGACATTTTGTGTGTGCAAGAGACTAGATGGAAGGGTAGTAAGGCCAGGTGTATTGGAGGGGGGT
>JABMDN010014770.1:0-12098 GCA_017165825.1 Hepsetus odoe
AGAGAGAGAGAGAGAGAGAGAGAGAGAGAGAGAGAGAGAGAGAGTAAAAGACACGATCAGAAATAAACTGAGAGACATTCACACATTCTGTTTTATGAGTATATGGAGTATCCTACAGCAGTATATAACATCTGGAACGTGATTATATTTCTAGACTGTTACACAACTCCCCTGTGTGGGGTCCTGACAACTGCACTGAGAATCATAGAAGATGATGATTAAATAAGTAGCCTTCAGTCTGCTAGCCACTAAAAGACGGTAGGTCTCACCAATGGTGTTGCCCCATACTGCAGCAGTTTCTGAACCATGTTTAGATCATTTGCTTGAACTGCTTCATGCATGGCGGTGCGTCTGTTGTTGTCGGAGCAGTTCATGTTTGCTCCAGAATCAGACCAAGCCTGGAGCCTAATTTCATTTTGGTTTCTTACTGCTCTGTAATTTAGAAGACAAAAGATTTATATGAGCAACTGATCGAGCTGCACAGAAATTTATGAACTAGTTCAACAAGAATACCACAAAATGATCATTACAGAACGAGAGCTATTGTAGACAGAAGAGAAGTAAAACTTACTGGATCATGTCCATGGCAACCTCCACTGGGTGCATGTCCACAGTGGCTCCTCTGCTCCGCAACACTCCCACTATACTACAGTGTCTAACATGATAAAATAACATTATTATTTTTTAAATAATAAAAAAACAATCCTGCCTATTGGTGAAGGCCAAAAGAGTATTTTATAAATATAAAACTTCATTTAATATTTAAATTCAATAATTTTAGATTTCTCTTGGCTACTACATTTTCCTGTGAAATGCATTTCAAATGGATCATCGCATCCAACTTGTCACACGTGGGGTGTTTTGGGCACGCTAGAGGGCGCCCTCTGTCACCTGTGTTGTGGTTTGGGCACGCTATAGGGCGCTCTCTACCACGTATAAGGTATGTCACAGGAGGTGTTCTAGAGGGCGCTCTGTTCTGACTAAGCACACCTGAGCCCCTGCAGGCAGGTGTGCATCTTTGGGGCTGACTATTTAAGCCCCGATGAGTCAGAACAGAGCGCGGCTCATTGAATAGGCTATGCCTACACGTAACAGGTGGTTTTTGTATGTGTAATTTGGTGTCTAGAACTTAGTATGTGTAACTTGGTCCATGTTCCTTGGTATCTAGGGTTAGACTGCAGTTCCCCAGTTCTAGGGTTTCAGGTTTAGAACTGCAGTCCCCGTTCCTTGTTTTTGCAAGTGTGATCAATAAAAGTATGTCCCTAACTCCTGGCTCCGAGCTGACGTCCCTCCGGTACCCCGCCACCGTTACAGAAATGAGCCGCCTGTACCTGGACGTCACGAGCCACGAGGGCGCGCAGGAGCGCAGGTGGGCGGCAGCGAATGCTGTCGAGCGGACGCTGCAGCTGATGAAGACCTGGGGGACAGAGGCGACTTCTCTGGACCTCCGCGAGCATCTGGACTGTGAGGAGTGGGTGCGACAGACGCCGGCGGCCACGGCAAGGGAGCTGGAGCGCCGTCTGAAGAATACGATGTCGCTGCTCCCACTCGATATCATCCCAGACCCCGAGCTTCGCATGGATCAGTTCGCGCTTTGTCTCCGGATGCTGATCTCCAAGGCTACAAGGGCGCAGCGCTATCTCAACACGCTGGGCCGCGTGTTGTTTTCCGCACGCTACACGGAAGGCGGGGCTTCGTTGACTGCTGGCGTTGCGCAACGCGGAAGCACGACGCCAACCACACCGCAAGCTGCTCAACGCGGAAGCACGAAGCCAACCACGCCGCAAGCTGCTCAACGCGGAAGCACGAAGCCAACCGCGCCGCACGCGGGTCAACGCGGAGATTCAGTGCCGAGAGCGCCGCGCGCCAGTAACCGCGATCTGCCAGCGGAAAAAGCGCCGCATGCAGCTGATAGCGGGAACACAGCCAGCGCGATTCACAACAAGAGGTTGGTAGCTAACGCGCCTTGCCTTGTTCAACGCGACTGCACGGCGTTCCCCGCGCCGCACCGCGACTGCACGGCGTTCCCCGCGCCGCACCGCGACTGCGCGGCGTTCCTCGCACCGCACCGCGAAAGCACGGCGTTCCCCGCGCAGCACCACGAAAGCACGGCGTTCACTGCGCCGCACCGCGAAAGCACGGCGCCCACCGAGAGGAATGCAAAGAAGGCCGCCCACAACAAGAGAAGCGAGGCAGTGGCAAAGAAGGCAGTTCCTGACATAGAGAGCAGGAGGATGGTGGAGACCACTTCCTGCACCGTGCAACCAGGGAGGTAGACCAAGAAAGCCCTTCGCAGCAAGGAGAGCGGCATCAAGAAGTCGACCCCCAAACCCAGCACCACGAAGCCATCTGCAACCCAGAAAGCAGAGAAGGAGCAGCTCCAGGTTAGTGGCAAGTTTAAAAGGAAAGTTCGGGTGCAAAGGAGAATTGAACATGAGGCTGCGCACAGGTGAGGAACCATTCAGGCACAGGTGAGGAACCTGAAGCTACTGTGGGCAGCCAGGACTGTTCAGCGATATTATAGAGCTAGCAAGAGTATGAGGCAAGAAATGGAGTCTTTGAAGGAGAAAAAAGGGGCTGTCGTTGTTCTACAAGCTGCATCCCGAGGGATGAAGACCAGACAGACTCTGAAACTGAAGCACCAGGCTGCCACTGTTATACAAGGTGCTTACAGGGCTCACTGTGCTCGAGCATGATACTTATACATCAAACAGACTGTTGTTGCAACTCAGCTGAGGTATCATTCCACACGTGAAGCCAGAAAACAGAGAGAGGAATTTTTGAAATTGCGCTCCGCTGCAGTGTTCCTGCAAGCCTGCTTCAGAGGTCAGAGGGTCAGAAAGGCGGTGATCCTGTACCATCAGGCCGCTTCCCTGATTCAGGCTGTGTTCAGAGGACACAGGGAGGTAATAAAGTACCAAGCCATAAGGAGGTCAGCCATCTTCATTCAAGGATATTATAGGTCCTACATCAGGGGCAAAAGTGAACATGAAAGATTCCAGGTGTTGAGAAGGTCAGCGATACGCATCCAGGCAGCTTTTAGAGGTTATTTAGTGCGAAAAAATATTAATGCTATGAACAAAGCTGCTGTCATCATTCAGTTTGCTGGGAGCGTGCACCAGCGGGGATCTGTCTTCAAGAGGCCGCGCTGGGCAACAGGTGGTCGTCAGAGGAGGTTCGGAAGGTGGAGACCGGGACTTCAACAAGGACAGAGGTGTAAACATGCTGCGATGTGCTTGCAGAAGTCAGTCAGAGAGGAGCCGGTGAGGGATCGGGCCGTGTGGCACAGAGCGGCGAGGACAATCCAGTCCCACCTCGGAGGTGAGCTGATCAGCTGCAGCAATGTTCGGTTTGCAGAACAGGAGGAGTTGCTGACAGGACTCTACCAGCAGCTGACCGAAAGAGCCTCCGTGCCACAGGTGAATGCCGCGGTCTCGAAGGACAGGAAGAAGGAAAAAAAGGAGACTTTGGCTCAAGAAAAAGGTGAGCGTCATGGAAGGAGCAGCCAATTCAGAGAGGTCCCTAGATTAGAGATGCACGCTGTGATGGTTTTCCCAAGGGAGGGACTGAGGAGAACACAGGAACAGAGAAACCAGATCGTAGGCCAGATCACACGGAGAGTTGAGACTCCAACCACTCGGAAGAAACTGGAGGCTAAAATAGCCACAATGGAGGGGCAGTTGCATCAGTGCCGGACAGAGCTGAGACGGGTGCAGGACCACAACATCGCGCTGCAGGCTGACCTGAGAGAGGCCCGTCATGAGGCCAGCAAGCTCACCGATCTAGAAAAACAGGTCAGAGGTATGGAAGTGAAATTGGCCCTCATCGAATCTCAACTCACTTCTCCGACGCCAGTACCTGCTGGAACCCAGAAGGCAAAAGCCGAAACAGAGCATCCGGAGAACAGTCCAGCGGAGAAACGGGTAACGAATGCAGAGAGGGAGCAGCTGCCTTCAGACCCTCTAGCGTCAGCTCGCCCCCACAATCCAGCAAACCCAGAACAAGGTGACGTTTGGAGGAAGACAAGGAGAACTCCTCAGAGTGAAACCAGAAGCTGGGACACTGCGTCGCCGGGCCCCAAGCGACCAGGAAGTATGACCCAGACAAGGAAAAGGGCAAAAGACACCAGCACGAATCAGTTCAGGGAGATGGACAAGAACTTCGGCACCAGAGATTCGGGAAGAAGCGACGCGCGGAACCCGGCCGACAGGGGTTGAAAGCAGAGTTTAGACTCATTGAAAAAGACTTCCTCTGTGAACCCTGTAACGTCTCTGTGTAGCTCCCTTTCAGGTCCTGTCGAGTCCAGGTGTTCCGTGGAATCAGGTGATTCCTCCAGTGACTTTAGGGTCGGGTTCAGGCCCCAGTCGAAAAGATGGACTGAACTGCTGGGATTCCCCTCACCACCACCATCTGCCTGACATGGCTGGTCGGGGGCCCTTTTTATGTTTTTTGGGGACCTGACCGTATGTCCCGACCAGGGACTTTTGGCTTGTTGTTTTGGCCTCCCCCCTGGGTTTCGGCTATGTTCTAGCGCTTCGGGAGCCGCGCCTTTGGGGGGGGGGTTCTGTCACACGTGGGGTGTTTTGGGAACGCTAAAGGGCGCCCTCTGTCACCTGTGTTGTGGTTTGGGCACGCTAGAGGGTGCTCTCTACCACGTATAAGGTATGTCACAGGAGGTGTTTTTGGTACGCTAGAGGGCGCTCTGTTCTGACAAAGCACACCTGAGCCCCTGCAGGCAGGTGTGCATCATTGGGGCTGACTATTTAAGCCCCGATGAGTCAGAACAGAGCGCGGCTCATTGAATAGGCTATGCCTACACGTAACAGGTGGTTTTTGTATGTATAATTTGGTGTCTAGAACTTAGTATGTGTAACTTGGTCCATGTTCCTTGGTATCTAGGGTTAGACTGCAGTTCCCCAGTTCTAGAGTTTCAGGTTTAGAACTGCAGTCCCCGTTCCTTGTTTTTGTAAGTGTGATCAATAAAAGTATGTCCCTAACTCCTGGCTCCAAGCTGACGTCCCTCCAGTACCCTGCCACCATTACACAACTGGACTTCTCCATTTATCTTTCTTGAATACTTTTCAGCATTTTTATGTTATTCTAATTCAGCATTATTATTCAATACTCATCTAATTCATTACTATACAGCTGTATCCTGGATCACCATAGTCCACATAGTCCAGACAACAACAGCCTTCAGAAATGTCTTCCTTTGTGTGTCTGGTTGAATTTTTGTTTTAATCAACACTGTGTGTTTGAAGTCATCTGTCATATCAGTGACACCAAACTTTTGGGATTCCAAAACATCATCTCCCTTACAGAATTCAGAGCCTTCCAGGCTGGAAAATCTGCCCATTTTCCTGTCCTAACAAACTTTATTACCTAAATGTTAACACTTCAGCACACTACATCACAGGGGTGTGCTGCTGACTATTATCAGCCCAGGCATAGCTTCCCCGTACATATGATCTGGAGCGTTAAGTAATTAACCTTCATTAATGCAGGCCTATTGAAGATTACAGCTATTCCCCTTTAGCTGAATTCAAAATGACTTTCTACACCTTATATAGTGTAACATGAAAGAATGATGTGATAAAGGATCCTGAAAACAGCAAACATTCCTAATACAGATCAACTGGAGATTCAGTCAAATCCCATGCAGTGAAATCGCTACATTAAGCACTTCTAGAATTCTCCAGTGATCAACAGCAAATGCTGTGACTAATGAGCACTTGAAAGAAAAAAAAGATAAACAGAACAAGCATTGCTGTTTCTATGATACTGATGGATCAAAGAGAAAAAAGGTTTGCCATAGAAAAATCACAAAAAAGAATGTATAGTGATTTTAAATGTTAAAATCATTCAAAATCATACCCGTTTTTGATGGCCAGTAGAAGGGACGTGTTCCCATACGTGTCCTTCATCAATAGAGAGGCACCTTTATACAGCAGGTACCCCACCATCTCCATATTGTCCAGCTCACATGCTTTATGTAACGGCGTGGTTCCATTGTGGTTACCAAAATTAATATTCATCTGAAGACAGACACAATGTGATCACAACAGATTATAAGCAGCACCTCTTCTATTCATCTATGATGACCAATGCTGAATGCTTGTGTGGTTTAAAAGCTTAGTATAAAAATCTGAAATTGCTCATGAACACAATGTTTTATTACTCTCTTCAGGATCTTCATCAATGATTGAATATCATTGTTTGCCACAGCTTCAACAGCAAAGACAGGCAGCAGCAGCACAGGATATTCTCGCTCTCCCTGAAAGGATAAAGAACAGACTGATTGTTATCACAGCACAGTCACTTATATTCAGTACTGTGCAAAGGTTTTAGGCAGGTGTGAAAAAATGCTGTAAACAAAGAATGCTTTAAGAAATATAAATAATGACTGTTTATTTTCATCAATTTACAAAATGCAAAGTGAGTGAACAAAAAAAAATCTAAATCAAATCTAAATTGTGGTGTTACTACATTTTGCCTTCAAACCAGCATCAGTTCTTCTAGGTACACTTGCACAAAGTCGGGGATTTTGTAGGATTATAGTCGCTGTATGATCAACCAATTTTACCAAACAGGTACTGAGGATCATCAATGTCACACGGAGGTTGAAACACAGTCACGTTTGGAACAACTACCAGCCGAGTTCCTTCAAAAACTGTGTGCAAGTGTACCTAGAAGAACTGATGCTGTTTTGAAGGCAAAGAAGGTCACACCAAATATCGGTTTGATTTAGATTTCTCTTTTGTTCATTCCCCTCATTTTGTTGATTGATGAAAATAAATGATTAAAACTTCCATTTTTGAAAGAATTCTTTGTGTACAGCATTTTTTCACACCTGCCTAAAACTATAGCACATTACTGTATAAGTTGTAAAATAAAAAAATAAAAAAAAGAATAAAAAAAAAGAATAAGTAAAACAATCTGCTTAATTCTTGGAGATATCTAGTTTTTTTTTTTTTTTTTTACTTTTTTCGGGGTACAAAAATAAAAGCAAACTGTAGGATTTGGGTATTTAATTTCAAGAATAAAAAAAAAGGCCTGATAATTTGCACCATTAATAAAAAGACAATAAATAATGTAGCCCAGTGTTCACAATGTGTAGGTCTGTAACAATTAGGCAGCATAAAGAATCAGTAAAATTGAAAGAATGCTTATCATCTTAATAATGACTACGCATTCTCAAGGGCAAAGGACTTTGACAAAGCAAACTCTTGCTACTTACAAGCAGATGTTTCTCACTGCATTCCAACAATTTCTTGTGTCCCATATAAGATGACGTGGCTGCTACTAAAACAGAGGTTTTATATTTAACAGAATTGGTTAATAGAGCACTTTAGACATCGATTTCTTTATGAAACTGGATTTCAGATACTCTTGATAATTTTTTTTAAATGACTTGTTACTGGCTTTGCCTGGTAAGATTCTAGTTAAACTTCTGAGAAATTGATCTGGTCAGTTAAGTAGCAGAGAGGATTGTTAATCAGGGTCAGCTGTTTTGAGGTTTATGAAATCTCCAAGAAGTTACTCTAGGAGAGCTGGACAGGGCTGTTGAAGGACCTTAACCCATCAGCTGGACCGGTTATGTTGGTGTGTGTGTGTATGTATATAAAATTATAGGAACACTTTGAAAACACATCAGACCTCAACTGGAAAAAAAGAATTCATGCTGGATATCCATACTTATATGGAATGAGTAATGTGTTAGGAACAAAAGGTTGCCACATCATTTGATGAAAATGAACAATATCAAAATGATCAGTGCTTAATTCAAAGTCACCAAGAAATTTAAACTGAAAAACCGGTGCGGCAGGCTAATCCAATTTGCTGAAATGTCACTGTAGCAACTCAAATATGGTTCTCAGCCCTGTCCAGCTCTCCTAGAGTAACTTCCAGGAGATTTCATTAACACCAAAACAGCTAACACTGATTAAGAACTGTCACTGCTACTTAACTGACCAGATCAATATCCCAAAAGTTAAACTCACTGTTACTATACTCTGATTAAAAAGTGTCATTTTTTTAATAAGTTCAGCCTTTGTCATAACTCATCTGTAACATTAGTTCATTATTAGAGTAGGATCACTGACATGATTACAATACCTGTGTTGACCAAGATGCTTAATTTTGTGATTTTGTGCATTTAAATGCGCAAAAACGTTCAGGCAGCAATTTCTGAGTGATTCGATGGATCACTTCATTAGCTGCTCTCGATCGCTTTGGTGATCTAAATCAATTTTAAACATACTGAATTAAGAAAGAAATGTTTATTGTACAGTATAATACAACAGCTATCCAAAAATTCATTCATTCATTCATTCATTCATTCATTCGTTCATTCTCTGCCGCTTGTCCCAAGGGGGGTTGCGGGGGGATGCTGGAGTCCATCCCAGCTCACACAGGGCGAAGGACCGGGCAAAGGACAGGGGACACACCCTGGACAGGTGTCCAGCCCATCCCAGGGAGGAGCGAGACGGGGACGGCACCTTGCTCAAGGGTACCTCAGGGCAACCTACTGGGCAGGGCTCGAACCCCGATCCTGTGGCCAACGCCCGAACCACTGGGCCACCGCTGCCCCGGTATCCAAAATAGTCCTTTTTACATTATTTCCTGCTCCACAAATACAGAAGCTGACTGCCCACATCACACCGATTCTCAGCAGTTTTGCACTTTGATTAAGGACAATGCAAATCCTGTAGTTTATTATCATGAAGAAGCTTAATAAATACTTGCTATAATAAATCCTTCACCAGAAAAAAGAAAAAACAGTTTGGTGAAACACTCTCATTCATTTAGGATTTATGAAGTGGCACTAATCATCAGTAACCAACAAATAAACCTCAATAACCCACAGAATGAACCATATCCATGTTGCTGTGGATCTTCACGCCTTTTCACTTGACAGCAATAACATAAGCTGACGACAGGACTCCAGCTCAGCACTACTGATAAAGTGGACACAAGCAGC
This sequence comes from Hepsetus odoe, assembly GCA_017165825.1. Lineage (NCBI taxonomy): Eukaryota > Metazoa > Chordata > Actinopteri > Characiformes > Hepsetidae > Hepsetus > Hepsetus odoe. Next base: position 8,981 of record JABMDN010014770.1, read on the forward strand.
TCATTTAGCTTTTACAAAATCTCTGGCCCAAACACCTGCTAACACCGAGCAGCTTTCACCGTCTCTCAATGTGCCTCGACGTGGAGCAAAGGGTAGGAACGAGTCTGCGGTACATTTTCCCAAAGTGAAGGTGAGTATCAAGATCAGCTAAAAGTGAAAACTGCCTCAGAATGTGTGATATGTGGTGATATTGACTTCTAAACCATAAAATCATCAAACTATATACTTTCCTCACCAGTTGAGCTTTCAGTAAGCGGCGTTGGACTTTTGGATTAAAGATGACCGCTGAGTTCTGAAATCCATTAAATTTGAATTTTTAAACCAAAGCGTGACTGACCAAAATAAAGTTGGCAGGGGGTTCAATATTCACCAGACATTGGCTTATAGTTTCCTCATTTACTGAACTAAAATAAGAAATCAATTGTGAAATCAATTTATATACCTCATATCCGTTATTTCGTATATACATGCCTTATAGACCATCATAACACATTAACACATAACACATACTTTCAAAAAAGGTCAAGAAGAGTTTGCCTCAGCATCCAAATCAGTTCATCAACAGCAGCCAATTGAACAAGGTCCCAGGTACTGATATTATTTTCAAGAAAATTATTTTTTGGTTGTGTTCGTGGGGAAAATTGATTTTAACCCCTTAGCTCTGACAGTTTAAGGGGCTAGTAACCATGAAGGCTGAAGACAATCAGAAAAGGACTCATTTATGGGCTGAAGATGGTGGTGTGGGAAGTTTAACTGTCTATTTTAGCAAGATGGGGAATCTTCCGAACAAGATACCATTCAGCTCTACCACTGTTCTACTGTTCAGCTCTACTTAAAAATTACCCAAGGAACAAGTCAGAGGCACCTTTAGTCTAATAAAGAGTTTTAATAATCACTGCAGTGAGGATTCCTCTCGCACTCTACTGAGAGGACAAGAGGAGGCCCAGAATACAGAAAAACGGAGGTTCTTATACACATTTCGGGCCGCAGGCCCACCTCCCCTTGACCTTCAAGTCCCAGTAAGCCTTAAAGTTGCTTTGTCTAAGTCCCTTCTTAGCTCTTTTCCCCTATCTACTCAAATATGGTTCTCAGCCCTGTCCAGCTCTCCTAGAGTAACTTCCAGGAGATTTCATTAACACCAAAACAGCTGACACTGATTAAGAACCGTCACTGCTACTTAACTGACCAGATCAATATCCCAAAAGTTTAACTCACTGTTACTATACTCTGATTAAAAAGTGTCATTTTTTTAATAAGTTCAGCCTTTGTCATAACTCATCTGTAACATTAGTTCATTATTAGAGTAGGATCACTGACGTGATTACAATACCTATGTTGATCAAGATACTTAATTTTGTGATTTTGTGCATTTAAATGCGCAAAAATTCTCTTTTCCCCTATCTATTTACGTCTTTTGCATACACAAAAGACCTGTCCGGGACATTTCGTCCTGTTTATCTCTCTGCCTTATATCGAAAATGAACAACACATTACAGAACATGATATGCTTAGAAAGGTTAGAACAAATTTTGACTCCACATTCCCCCCTTTTGATTATTTAATAAATTTTTATTTATTTATTAAATAATTTATTTTTTATCTAACTATGTAATAGCGAGGCAAAATGTGGCAACACTAGATTTCTTTATATTCATTAACAGTCCACAACTCAGTAATTTTATCAATTATTAATTGTTTTCTTAACCCAGCCACTAGGGATGCACAAGCCAGCGTATTTCTTCGTGCCGGTCTCAAGCCCGGGTAAATGGGGAGGTATACGTCAGGAAGGGCATCCGGTGTAAAACTTTGCCAAATCAATATGAGGACAACGATACAGAATTCCATACCGGATCGGTCGAGGCCCGGGTTAACAACGACCGCCACCAGTGCTGTTAGCCTACAGGGTGCTGGTGGAAATTGGACTACTGTTGGCCAAAGAAGAAGAAGGCGAGGAGTAAGGCATGCCCAGAGGGTGAAGGAGAGAAAGAAGGAGAGGAGAGTGGAAGTGAGGGTAGGGACTTTGAATGTTGGCAGCATGACTGATAAAGGTAGAGAATTAGCTGATATGATGGAGAGAAGGAAGGTTGACATTTTGTGTGTGCAAGAGACTAGATGGAAGGGTAGTAAGACCAGGTGTATTGGAGGGGGTTTAAACTGTTCTACCATGGTGTGGATAGAAGGAGGAATGGAGTAGGTGTTATCCTGAAGGAAGAGTACGTGGAGAGTGTTTTGGAAGTGAAGAGGGTTTCAGGGAGGGTGATAAGTTTGAAGCTGGAAGTTGAAGGTGTGATAATGAATGTTGTTAGTGCTTATGCTCCACAAGTTGGTTGTAAGATGAAAGAGAAGGAAAAATTCTGGAGTGAGTTAGATGAAGTGATAGAGAGTGTACCCAGGGGAGAGAGAGTGATGATTGGTGCAGATTTTAATGGTCATGTTGGTGAAGGTCAGATGGTTGTTGATCTTGCAAAAAGGGTGGAAATGGCTGTAGTTAATACTTATTTTAAGAAGAGGGAGGAGCACAGGGTGACATATAAGAGTGGAGGAAGATGCTCACAGGTGGATTATATTCTTTGCAGGAGGGTCAGTTTGAAAGAGATCAGAGACTGCAAAGTAGTGACAGGGGAGAGTGTAGCTAAACAGCACCGGATGGTGGTCTGTAGGATGACCTTGGAGGTCAAGAAGAGGAGGAATGTGAGGGCAGAGTTGAGGATCAAGTGGTGGAAGCTGAAGGAGGAGGACTGCAAGGTGGATTTCAGGTAGGAGTTAACACGGGCACTGGGAGGTGTTGAAGAGCTACCGGATTGCTAGGAAACTGCTGCAGAAGTGATATGGCAGACAGCTAGAAATGTACTTGGTGGAAGGAAGAAAGAGGATAAGGAAACCTGGTGGTGGAACCAAGAAGTCCAGGAGTGTATTCAAAAGAAGAGGGAGGCAAAGAAGACATGGGACAGTCAGAGAGATGAAGAAAGTAGACAGGTGTACAAGGAGATGAACCGCAGGGCGAAGAAAGCAGTGGTGAAGGCCAAAGATAAGGTGTTTGGTGAATTGTATGAGAGGTTGGACAGTAAAGAGGGAGAAAAGGACCTTTACCGATTGGCTAGACAGAGAGACAGATCTG
>JABMDN010014807.1:0-11792 GCA_017165825.1 Hepsetus odoe
TGATGGTCCTCATCTGTGCTCCGGGAGAGTTGAGATTCCTCATAAGGGAGGCTGGACCACAGTGTTAGACTCTGTCTTTGACCAGAAGGATGCAGAGGTTGTGTGTCGAGAGCTTGGCTGTGGTCCACCTCTAGAGATACTACAAGCAGCTGCGTTTGGCCAAGGGGAGGGTCAGGTGTGGTCAGAGGAGCTTCAGTGTTACGGCAACGAAACTCATATTTTCTTCTGTCCAAAACCTTCTTCACTCAAAATGATCACTCATGAGCACGATGTGGGGCTGATATGTTCCAGTTAAGTATCAATTATTGCCAAAAAAACTACCACAATAAAAATCAGTGACTGTCCTTTCTGAACACATCAATATATTTTTATATTAAGCTTTCACTTGTTCTTTCAGCTCACACACAGGTTCGGCTGGTGGACGGCTCAGACTCCTGTTCTGGTAGAGTGGAGCTCCAGTACCTCAGTGAGTGGGGCACAGTGTGTGATGTGAGCTGGGATATGAGAGCTGCCAGTGTCCTCTGTGGTCAGCTGAAGTGTGGGACGACTGTGGCTGTGTTGGGGTCAGACTGGTTTGGAGAGGGGAGTGGTCAGATCTGGGCTGATGTGTTTGATTGTCAGGGGAACGAAACAAACCTGTCAAAATGTCCCGTTTCATCATGGAGTCGAGCTGCATGCTCTCATAAACAGGATGTTGGAGTCATCTGCAGTGGTGAGATTGTAGAATGTGAATTCTAGCCAATAAGTAAATATTAGCCAATGTAAATAAATGTAAACCTGTGGCATTTTCAATTTAACTTAAGTTTTCCTCTTCAGGTTCTTCTCTGGCATTTCATGATGGGCGAGTGCAGTTGTCTGGAGGGAAGGAGTGTGAGGGGGAGATGGAGGTTTACTACCAGCAGGACTGGAGGAGAGTTCTGCTGGACTCCTGGAATGTATCTGAGGCCTCTGTGGTCTGCAGACAGCTGGACTGTGGCTCTGTGATCAGCTTCTTCGGCTCATCTCCATCCAGTCCTGAACACAATCACACATGTGTGACTGGTTTCAACTGTTCTGGGAGTGAAGCTCATCTGGGAAACTGTAGCAGAGCACAAACAGTGAACTGTAGCTCCAGAGAACAGCTGTCAATCACCTGCTCTGGTAAGACCTACAGCAGATAAAATTAAGTAAGTAAGTAAGTCCTGCTGCTCTGGACATAAGCTTGTGTGTGTGTGTGTGTGTGTGTGTGTGTGTGTGTGTGTGTGTGTGTGGGTGTGTGGGTGTGTGTGTGTGGGGTGTGTGTGTGTGTGTGTGTACGTGTGTGCAGGTAACTGTAACCAAGTTCACAGCTCCATCAGACTGGTTGGTTCTGGTGGAGACTGTGCAGGAAGGCTGGAGGTTTTCCACAGCGGTTCATGGGGGACAGTGAGTGATGACTTGTGGGACATTAAGGATGCAGATGTGGTCTGCAGACAGCTGCAGTGTGGAGAGTCCCTCAGGGCTCCGGTACCAGTTCAGTTTGGGCCTGGAACTGGACCTGTATGGCTGAATGAGGTGGAGTGTGAGGGGAATGAGACATCTCTGTGGAACTGCAGATTTCATCTGTGTGGAGAAGGTGAACGTGGACACAAGGACGATGTAGGAATTGTGTGCTCAGGTACTTTCATATGAACAATGAAGAATGTTTATTTAACCAAGCAAGTTGAATTTACAGTTCATTAAAACATTGATCACTGTGTGTCTGAAGATTTAATAAAATATAAACAAAATAATTTGTAGTATTAAAACAAAATATTCTTTCTCCCAAAAGAGTTTAAAGAGATCAGACTCACTGAGGGCTGTGAGGGGAATCTGGAGGTGTTCTATAATGGAACCTGGGGTAACGTGTGTGTAAATGGGATGGATGAAGAAACAGTGAGTCTGATCTGTCAGGAGCTGAACTGTGGAAGATCTGGTAGTGAGAGAGGCGTCAAAGCACGAGTGGAATCAGCTCCTAACTGGCTGGATGATCTGAAATGTAGGAAACATGACTCCACTCTGTGGCACTGTCCATCTTCACCCTGGGGACAGAACCAGTGTAATTGTCTCAGTGATGTGGCTCAGATTACCTGCTCAGGTAAACAGTTAGAAGTGGTTTTGAATTTTTTGTGTGTCAGCAAGACATTATCTATTGTAGTGATCATAAAACAAATTACACTGAAATAACATTGAACTCTCTGTAGGCTTAAACAGCTCATTTTCCAAAATTAAGTGAATATTGAATGAACTAATTATCCTAATTATTGGTGATTTTCTATAGAGAAGGGAAATGATCGTGTTTTAAGGAGCCACTTGACATGCTCTTCATCTTCCCGTCACAGGCAGTGCTCAAGTGAGTACACTTAAGAGCATCAATCCCAAAGTGTTTAATCAGTGTCTCTACATCACAGACATTTACAGGGTCTGAGTTGCTTTTATGTTTTTAGTTTTATGTTTAGGAGATAAATTAATTTTTCTCTGTGGCTTTGTGTTTGTGCGTGTGTGTCTGTCTATGCGTGTGTGTGTGTGTGTGTGTGTAGAGCACATGCCTCTCAGGCTGAATGGAACAGAGGGACACTGTTCTGGGAGGTTGGAGGTGTATCATAACTCTGAGTGGGGCACTGTCTGTGATGATCTGTGGGACATCAAGGACGCTCAGGTGGTCTGCAGGCAGCTGGGCTGTGGACCAGCACTGAGTGCTAATGGCAGTGCTTCTTTTGGAGCTGGTGGAGGGACTGTCTGGCTGAGCAGAGTGAAATGTAAAGGGAATGAGATTCACCTGTGGGACTGTCCTCACTCCCTGAAGGAACAGAGCAAATGTTCCCACACTCAGGACGCTGGAGTCACCTGTGCAGGTAAGAGGAGTGTTCTGAATGCTGAATTTCTGTCTTTAATTAAGACTGTTTAAAGTCTCAAAAATGAGCAAATTTACACTGAAATTTGAATCAAATTTGAATATGAATTTGTATACTGCCAGATTTGCTTTGGCACTGCTTATTCCCAGTGACGTTTTCATTTCTGAGTGTTTGTTTTTGTTTGTTTTGTGGGTAATATCATTTTATTCTTTGATCATTATTTACAGACATTACTTTGCCTTCTACTTCTACACCTGTAACAACGACCACAACTTCCACCACTACAGGTACTCTCCCTGTCTCTTAATTAATGTTTATAAATGTTATTGAGTAGATTGTTCAGAGGTCTAAACAGTTCATGTTGTTTTTGCTTACAGTCGTGAAAAACACCATCAATAATGAACAACCTTCACCTGTTCCGCTCATCTACCCAGTGTCTCTCCTGGGTCTGGGAACTGTGCTCTTCCTGGCCTTAGTGTTTCTGATTGTGCTGTTCTACCAGAACAGAATGCTCCGGAGAGGTGGGGACATACAGAGATCATCTACAATCCACCTTCTGTACATTCTCTAAACATCATTATTCTTTCAATCTATCATCTCTCTCCTCTTCTACTCAAATGCCTCCATGTTTTTCTCCGTCTCCCTCACAGTGCTCTCTAAGAGGAGGCTTAAGACTCTGACTGAGGCAGTCTATGAGGAGATCGACCGCAGATATGTGACTAGAAGAGCCACAATATCATCTCTTAGAAGTAAGTGCTTTAAAGAGTGTTCTTGATGAGACTGACTCCGTCATAATAAATTTAATATTAGTATTTAATATTTAATGAGACAAAAATATCTGAGGTGAATATTTTCTATGTGTCTTTCTCAGCGTAATAATAATAATACGAGTAAGTTAAATAAGTGTTAAGTGTATATGAGGTGAAATGTGCAGTGTGAGTAGCTCTGTATGTAGTGTAGTGTAATGTGGTTATTCTGCTGATAAGAATCAATCAGGAAGCTGCAGTTCAACTCAGTCATTCCTGTTAAACTTCCATATTTGTACATAAAGAGAAAACCACAAAGCTGCAGGTGTGAGTCTGTGTGTGTGTGCGTGTGTGTGCTTGTTTGCATCTGTGTGTGTGTATGTGTGTGTGAGTCTGTGTGTGTGTGCGTGTGTGTGCGTGTGTGTGCTTGTTTGCATGTGTGCTTGCATGTGCTTGGGGTGTGTGTGCGCGTTTGATGTGTGTGTGTGTGTGTGTGTATGTGTGTGTGTGTGTGTGTGTGTATGTGGTGAACATACAGGAGACTGAGATCAGAGAGAGGAAACACTCCAGTGAAATACAGCACTGAACCTGCACCTGCAGAGATCCACACACACAAACACACACACACACACACACACACACACACACACACACACAAGAATTAATGAATGAATGAATGGGCACTGTTGGTGACTCCAAAAGTAACCGAATGAGTGAATGAGTCAATGTGAATGAATCATCCTCACGAGTTATCGAGTTAGACAGAGTTAGTGAGCAGGCCAGAAACCCAACATGACTGGTTTCCATGTTGGGTTCTGATCCTTGATTAATGAGGTAAAGAGGACTAACAAACGGCTAAAATTGCTAATAAAGCACAAAGTGGACCTGCTGGGTAAGTGGAGCTGATAACACTGACACTGAGTGTGGACACAAAGCAAGTGCTTGATGGAGCGGCTCACTGGTGTGATCTGGTAGATCATATATAAGCATCTCAGTCCACAATACTTCCAGATCAGGCACAATCAGCAACAGCTGACTGTAAAACGTGCAGTCAGTCAGGCGGTCAGTCAGTCTGTTGTTGACATAGTTTCATTATTTCCTGCACTGACTTTGTCAGTTACCTGAAAAACATCTGTACATATTGCACGAGCACCTCACAAGTATCACAAGCATTAATGTTCACCTTCTACTGCTTCTCCATCTTTTTCCTTGAAGTTTTCCTCTGTACGTTGTTGACAGTGACCCACAGACTTGTGAGTGGACTGACATTCTGAACATCTTTCTTGATTGTTCTCCTCTAACAGGAAGTGTCCTCTCTGATGCACAGTATTCAGGATATGAGGATGTAGACGAGGAGCATCTCTCAGGCAAGAAAAAGAAACAAAACTTTAAATCTAATTGATTACACTTACATATTTCACACATCAACCTTAAATAAGACCTTTTTTAATAAATCAAAATTAGCATGTAGTGCCTCGTGGTGTATTTCTTCTTGTAACATTTGCTGTTTTTTGTTATTATTATTGTTATTGTTATTGTTATAATTATTGTTGTTATTATCTTTTGATCAGAGATGTTTGGCACAGAGAGAGAGAGAGAGAGAGAGAGAGAGAGAGAGAGAGAGAGTGGGACAGGTCAGTCTAGTGTGTGAGGAACAGGTCAGTCCAGTGTGTGAGGAACAGGTCAGTCCAGTGTGTGGGGAACAGGTCAGTCCAGTGTGTGAGGAACAGGTCAGTCCAGTGTGTGGGGAACAGGTCAGTCCAGTGTGTGAGGTTACAGGTCAGTCCAGTGTGTGAGGAACAGGTCAGTCCAGTGTGTGAGGTTACAGGTCAGTCCAGTGTGTGAGGAACATATAATTCCAGTGTGTGTGGAACAGGTCAGTCCAGTGTGTGAAAATAATATAATTAATATTATTTTTTTCTTTACCTGCCTCCCCTGACCACATGTCTAGTTTTATAACTGTTCTGTTCTCCTCTAACAGGAAGTGTCCTCTCTGAAGCACAGTATTCAGGATATGAGGATGTGGATGAGGAGCATCTCTCAGGTAAGATCAGACAGTCTAGTTAAAACTGCTTACAAAAATAATAAACAAAATTAACAGATAAGAAACTTTTTATAAATACACATTTATAATGGAGCTGGACAGGGAAGGCACCTTGCTCAAGGGTACCTCAGGGCAACCTATTGGGAAGGGGTCCCGATCCTCCGATCATGCTGCCAACACCCTAACCACTAGGCCACCGCTGCCCCGCAGATTCTGATATTGTTCAGTTAAAACCAAGTTCAATTAAAGAAAGTAAATGTATTTTATTTATTTTTCTTCCAGAAAGTCTCTGACTGGAGTAAAAGCAGAATATTATGATGACGTCGCCCCCAGTGGTCTGATAAGTGTGTTTTAGTAATGAATCACCTGATTTCATTTGATATTAATCACAGTGTAAAATATGATGGTGCTGTTTATAAGGACAGTCTGTTTTGATTTGATTTAGGCGAATCAGAAAAAGAGGAAACAGCAGAGCACTATGATGATGTCATCACTGCTGGACAGATCAGTGAAAAAGTATCCGGTGTGTTTCAGTTTTTGACTTTAGTTTATAAAAGAGCAAAACAGGGTCAGATCAATGGATTAATTACAGACATTAACATTCAGAACATAATAAAACTATGTATTAACACTTTTTGTACTTTGAATTGTTTAACAGAGGTTTGATTTTGTATAATTCACAAGAACATTGTCACGTGTGGGGGGTTTTGGGCACGCTAGAGGGCGCTCTCTGTCACATATGAGGTGTTTTGGGCACGCTAGAGGGCACTCTCTATCACATATGAGGTGTTTGTCACATGCAGAGGTGCTTTAGGTACGCTAGAGGGCGCTCTGTTCTGACTGAGCACACCTGAGCCCATGCAGGCACAGGTGTGCCTCATTCGGCGCTGACTATTTAAGCCCCGATGAGTCAGAACAGAGCGCGGCTCATTAGTTAGGCTAAGCCTACAGGCAATGGTGGTTTTGGTTTTTGTATCTGGCAACTTGGTTTAGACTGCAGTTCCTCAGTTCTTGGTTTTTGATTAGAACTGCAGTCCTTGCTTCTTGTTTTTGTACCTGTGAGTAATAAAACTGTGTTCCGAACTCCTGGCTCCGCACTGGCGTCCTTCCGGTACCCCGCCACCGTTACAAACATGAATTCCAAAATGTTGGTGATTTTCACATTGGTGCACCATTTTGACATAATCTGGTCAGAAATTATTTGGTTAATGATTATTGATTAATATTAATGTTTAACTATTTAATTTTTTGTATTTTTTGTGAACGCAGTAATGGGATTTTCATAATTTTAACATTAACAACAAAGACATATAAAGTACCTCTAATGTTCAGTGATAATGTCTGAAACACTGAACCTATATCGGTGATTTTTTGCTGCTGATATTCAACATTGACTTTATATCCTTTAAATGTCTCTGTTTTGGTGTAGAGGACGTAGCAGAGAGTTATGATGATGTCATCACTGCTGATGAGATCTCAGCTGGTGTAACAGGTATGACTTGTAATGTAACAGCGCTGTAATCTCAAACATCAACACACTCACTGATGATACTGATGCTGATTTAATGATGTTACTCTGTGGATTTCGACAGAAGACACAACAGAGAACTATGATGATGCGGTTACTACTGGACCAAACTCCAACATGATGAACAGTAAGAGTTTCTTAATGTAGAGTGATCATTTTTCCAGGAAGCTTCATTGCAGTAAAAATGTCAGATTTGTTTCTTATTGTGGGGACACTGTGGTTCGATTCCCAGCTTGAACAGCTTGAGTCCTTCCTACATGGAGTTTGCATGTTCTTCTCTGCTTTCTTCCTCTCAAAGTCCTAAAACAGACAGAAGGATCGACACTCTGAACTGACAATAATTAGGATAACAGGCTGAGATGATGGAGGGATGGATGGATGGATGGATGGATGGATGGATGAATGTAGGTATTCTAAATGTTTTCTCTCCTGTAGTGGACACAACAGGCCATCACTGCTGTTCCGGATGCAGGAGGGGGAAAAAAGTGAGCGGCTGATGGAGTTTTGTTTGATAAAAAGTGAAAGTGACAACCCTTGTCATTGCGAGGTCACAGCACAGCACACAGTGAACCACGAAATTGGACCTCTGCATTTTACCCTTGCAAACACCGTGCAGCAGTGGGCAGCTGTTGAAAGTGCCCAGGGAGCAGTGACGGGGACGGTACCTTGCTCAAGAGTACCTCAGGGCAACTTACCGGTGAGGGAATCAAACCCACAATCTCCCGATGTGGTGGCAACTCCCTCACCACTAGGCCACTGTTGCCCAGGCTGCACTTTGTGTCACTAAGTGTCTGTTTGAATGATGCTTTAAAGCTGGGAGGGTCTGTCTGTAACACTGAGAATAATTAGTGAACTACATGCTTACAGGACCTGAACGTGTTCACACAATAGATATGTTCAAATAAACCTCGTGAACAACTTAATAAAGTCTTATGTATTCATATATGTTTCATAGATTTCAATTCGCTCAAAGCAGTGTACTATCAAAAAGATGTGATATTTGAGGTAAATGTTTTTTTACAGATTATGATGACGTGGAGGAGAAACCTCAGAAAGAAATGAATCATGTGACTGAAATACCTCATCCAGTGTCGTTCCTCAGGAAGTTACTCTTCAGACACAACAAATGATTTTATTATAACACAATTTATACTTTACAGAGTCTAAACATTATTTTTGTTCTGTTTATCAAACATCTCAACACGATATAAAAGTATGAACTGCTCACAAGTGTGAAAATGTTAGAGACAGGTGTAAAGTCATATATCACTTTATTTTGTAGACAAATAGGTTTTCTTTTGATGAAAATCTGTAATGAATGAAACTGCTAGAGGGATCTGAAAAATTCTCCTTTATTTCTTCTTTAAATGATGAGCAGTAGATCTCTGGACCCCTGATCACAGTGATCGCTCACTCCGACTCTCATGAAGAATCTACAGAAACTGTTACACTTTTCATTAAAGAGTGTTTTAAGAATCAGTGTTGAACTACAGCTGTCTTCTTGCTGTGTTGATCAGAACTTAAACTGCTTACTGCCTGATATTACACACAGTTTTAAGATTTACTGATTATATAGATTATAAAAAGATCAAGAAAGACACATAATATACACACACACACACGCACATAAATATACATAAAGTATAATGATATAATTAATACACTCACAGGGTATAAAGAGACACAGAGTATAAAGTAAAAACTTGTCATTGCGAGGTCACAGCACAGCACACAGTGAACACAACGCAATTGGACTTCTGCGTTTAACCCATGCACACAAACACTGTGCAGCAGTGGGCAGCTATTGAATGCACCCAGGGAGCAGTGACAGGGACAGTGCCTTGCTCAAGGGTACCTCAGGGCAACCTGCTGATGAGGGAACTGAACCAATCCACAATCTTCCAATCCAGGGCCAACTCTCTATCCACTAGGCCACCACTGCACCACAGAGACACAGAGTCTAAGGACACAGAGTATAAAGAGACACAGAGTATAAAGATGGACATTGTTGCTGCATACAGATCCATCGTCAGGCGTGTGAGGTCCACCCTGAAGCAGCCCACAGGAGCCATCTCTGCTCTTCAGGACTGCTTTGAACGAACTGACTGGGAAATGTTTAGGGAGGCTGCAACCTACGGTGACTCCATCAACCTGGAGGAGTACACAGCATCAGTGACTGGCTACATCAGCAAGTGCATTGAGGATATTACTGTCTCCAAGTCCATCATCACATGACCAAACCAGAAGCCATGGATGACTGTGGAGGTGCGCAGACTCCTGACAACCTGGGACAAAGCCTTCAAGTCAGGGGACGGGTGATCCCTCCCACCCGTCCCACACTTTCTTCTCCCTCCTGCCATCCAGGAAAAGGTTCCGTAGCATATGGGCCTCCACTTCCAACTGAGAAACAGTTTCTTCCCCCTGGCCATCAGACTTTTGAACTGATAACATATCAGCTCAACACATAACACTTATTACTCATCTACATATTTATTAACTATTTATTTTAATTGCAAATCCACACTACTCAAAACGCTGCTCTGTTACACTTTGTTACTCTGCTACACTGTCACACTGCCCAACAACCTGACGATGAAGGTACTGTCTGTGATGAATGTACTGTTTGTGATTAATATACCATCTGTTGTGCCATCTGTTGTCTGCACTCGTTGCCTTGCTTGTCTTATGTTGTGTCTAATGTCCTATGTGTAGCACGAGGGTCCTGGAGGAATGTTATTTCGTTTCACTATGTACTGTGTAGATGGCTGTATATGGCTGAAATGTATATGGCTGAAATGATAATAAAATCCTACTTGATCTCAAGCGCAAAATCAGTATTGGAACAGATTGTTTATCACCAAACTGTTAGGAACAGAGTGTTGTACTCATTTCCATCCATCCATTTTCTGCCGCTTGTCCCAAACGGCAGGGCGAAGGACGGGGGACGCCAGCCCATCGCAGGGAGGAGCGTCACGGGGATGGCACCTTGCTCAAGGGTACCTCAGGGGAACCTATTGGGAAGGGGTTCGAACCCCTGATCTTCTAATCATGCAGCCAATGCCCGAACCACTAGGCCACCGCTGCCCCCGTTGTACTTGTTTCACACATTCAATCTCGACTCCCCATCACAAGGTAAGTGATAAAAAAAAAAAAATCTTCCTTAAAATGTTAATAACATGATTAAGTTATTTTTATTTTTTTTTTTTTTTGCTGAACAAGTTAAAAAAATATATTTTCTGAATTTACAAAATAAGCAAGCATAAGGCGACACACAAGCCTTTCATTCAGTATCTTCATGCAGTATTTTATGGACCTCTTTGGTGCTGCAACATCCACAATCGTCAGATCCAGTAGTGTTTTGCTGTCAGCACAAGTGTGAGCTGTTGATCTTCCTGCAGGCAGGCAGCTGCAGGACAGGAGGTGATGGAGATCTTTATCAGGGTGGAGGTGGAATGATGCACAGCTGTGTGTCCTGCAGATGCTGCTCCTGTGATCTCACCTTTTAATGGGAAAGACTCACTTGCTTCATGATTGGCTGGAGTAGAATTAGCAGCTACATTCTTGCACTCAGCCCAGTTCAACACACACACACATCCATTCTGAACTGTGTTCACATCTCAGCTCTGTAGAAGAGGAGAGGCAAGATGCTGTCTTTGTTTGGTGATGTCTCAGGTGTGTTCTTACCTGTTGTTACCTGTGAGCCCTTCTCCTGCTGTTAAGGCAGATTAAGATATTTATCCTGATTGATTTTCTCTTGGCCGATGTCATGGATTTTCTTTTGCATGGAGAAAAGTATGAACTTGTTGAACATCGGTGTAGAATTTTAACTTCAGGTAGATGTTGTTTCTGATGGCTTCATCACAGAGATTGTAAACACTGTTGAACCTTTTTGTCTTCGGCTCTTCTCCCAACTTTGATCATACTTTCTATTTGATTTTTTTTATTTTGGTAGCCTAGTGGTTAGGGAATTGCCCTTGCATTGGAAGATTGTTGGTTCAATTCCCTCACCAGTAGGTTGCCCTTAGGTACCCTTGAGCAAGATACTGTCCCTGTCACTGCTCCTCGGGCGCTTTCAATAGCTGCATGGTGTTTTCGTTGTGGTTCACTGTGTGCTGTGCTGTGACCTCGCAATGACAAGGGTTGTCACTTTCACTTTTAATCCACAGTGTTTGAAACAGTTAATTAAAAAAAAAAGTTTTAGTTTTTGAAAATTATATATGTTGACACATTAGACACTTTTAGAAAGATATTTTTATGATGAGTCAGCTGTTTATCTATTCAAATGCTCGTCTCTTTTTACTGGCATGAGTTCATAGCTGTCTCAAGCTACCAGTGTCCACAGTTTAACTAACAGATATAATAAATTATACTCAGTGTAAGCTTTAGTTAACAGGACTGTACCGTTAGTTCAGTAGTTCCTGTGACCTAATGATGATGATTGACAGCTAAAAAGGAAATGAAGGAAAGCAAAGGAGTAGTGGAAGCAGAGTCAGCTTCAAGGTCTCTATTTTGTCTTTGAAGGATCAGTTTCTGATATAATAATGTAGTGATTTATGGAAGATTTGCTCATTATAGTATTGTTTTATAACGCTTTCTAAGTTTTTCAGTGTTTTTCTCTTATG
>JABMDN010014820.1:0-10677 GCA_017165825.1 Hepsetus odoe
ATGATGGTGTTGAATGCTGAACTGTAGTCGATGAACAGCATTCTGACGTAACTGTCCTTTCTGTCAAGATGAGAAAGGGCCAGATGGAGGGTGGTGGAGATTGCATCGTCCGTTGAACGGTTGGGACGATACGCAAACTGCAGGGGGTCTAGTGAGGAGGGGATCTGGGACTTGATGTGCCTCATGACCAGCTTCTCGAAGCACTTCATGATGATGGGTGTGAGTGCGACGGGACGATAGTCGTTGAGGCAGGAGATGGATGGTTTCTTAGGCACTGGAATGATGCTGGTGGTCTTGAAGCACCTTGGAACAACAGTGGTGCTCAGAGAGGTGTTAAAGATGTCAGTGAGAACAACTGCCAGCTGTTCTGCACATCCTCTGAGCACTCGACCTTGAATATTGTCTGGACCGGCAGCTTTCCGTGGGTTGACTCTGAGAAGAGATCTTCTCACCTCGGCTGTGGTCAGACGGAGAATCTGGTCGTTCGGAGGAGGGGTGGTCTTCCTCATTCTCGTGTCGTTCGCTGCATCAAACCGTGCGTAGAAGTGGTTCAGCGCATCTGGGAGGGAGGGGTCACCGTCACAGGCAGGTGGAGATGTCCTGTAGTTGGTGAGGGCCTGGATGCCCTGCCACATGCGCCGTGTGTCACCAGTGTTCTTGAAGTGGCCATGGATTCTCTCTGCGTGAGCTCGCTTCGCCGCTCTGATGGCCCGAGACAGGTTTGCCCTCGCTTTTCTTAGGGCGGCCTCGTCCCCTGACTTGAAGGCCTTGTCCCGGGTTCTTAGGAGTCTGCGCAGCTCCGCGGTCATCCATGGCTTTTGGTTGGGTCGTGTTATGATGAACTTGGAGACAGTAACATCCTCAATGCACTTGCTGATGTAGCCAGTCACTGAAGCTGTGTACTCCTCCAGGTTGATGGAGTCACCGTAGGTTGCAGCCTCCCTAAACATGTCCCAGTCTGTGCGTTCGAAGCAGTCCTGAAGAGCAGAGATGGCTCCTGTGGGCCAGGTCTTTACTTGCTTCAGGGTGGGTCTCACGCGCCTGACGATGGGTCTGTACGCTGGGATCAGCAGCACAGAGATGTGGTCTGAGTGTCCGAGGTGGGGGCGGGGCTCCGCTCTGTACGCGCCGGCCAGGTTTGTGTAAACACAGTCCAGCGTGTTTTCCCCCCTTGTTGCAAAGTTCACATGTTGATGGAATTTAGGGAGAACTGACCTGAGATTTGCATGGTTGAAATCTCCGGCAACGATAAATAATCCGTCTGGGTGGAAGTTTTGGAGTCCGCTGATAATTCCATAAAGTTCAGCCAGCGCGCTGTTAGCATTAGCGCTGTTAGCGCTAGCGCTGGGTGGGATGTATACTGCCGTAATAAACACTGTAGAGAACTCCCTGGGCAAATAAAACGGTCTGCACCTGACTGTTATCACCTCCAGCAGTGTTGAGCAGTGTACTGAGACCAGCACAGCGTTTGTACACCATTGTGTGTTTACGTAAACACACAGCCCCCCTCCGCGGGTCTTTCCGGACAGAGCGGAGTTTCTGTCCGCACGAAACGCGGAGAGTCCGGCGAGCTGGATGGCGGTGTCCGGAACGCTGTTGCTGAGCCATGTCTCCGTAAAAACAAAAACACAGCAGTCTCTGTACTCACGCTGGGTGTTCAGCTGGAGTCGTATACAGTCCAGTTTATTATCCAGGGAGCGGACATTGGCGAGGAGGACGGACGGGATAGCCGGTCGGCTAGCGTTAGCCTTGAGCTGAGCCCGGACCCCAGCACGCTTGCCGCGTTTCTGTTTCCTCTCACACCGCTTCCTATGTCCTCTCAGTCGGCCAGGTTCAGCAGGCGATCTCGGGGACTGAAGGCCTGGTCTTCTCAGCACGCCGAGCTCCCGTAGCGTTGTTCGGAGAGTCGCTGGAAGACTGAATCGTGACTGATTCCTGAGCTCCAGCAGTGTTTGGCGGTTAAGTTTAAGAGCATTCACGGATGTGACGCTCATGTGCAAGTCTTACGGTGAAAAGTAGTCGGATGAAAGACTTTTTACAGACTTTAGCACCAAAGTTTGGACCCCGGAGCGGCCGCTGCGTGTTACCGCGCCGCCATCTTGAGTCACATCTCTGACGTTGTTCCTCTGTTTTTTTGGCCCTCTGCACTGGGGTAGACTCCAGCTTCATCTACGACTCTGCTCAAGTGGTTAAGAAAATAAGAGTGAGAGTTTCTGGCTGAGTGGATTTACAAATGTAACCGCTGGGTCTCGTGTTGTTTGTGGGCGTCGACGCATTCGGGTCACTTCTGACTGGGGAGCGCTTTTATACAAACGGACTTATGATCAGTCAAGCCACAATGCAGGAAGAGCTTTACATGAACATTTAATGACACTTAAAGCTTCAAACTAAAACATTAAAATGTATAAAAAGTGCAGCATTCAAGTTAAAGAGGATAAGAGGTGATTAAAAAGTGTTGGGAAAGAAGGTGTTCATGGAAGAGATGTCTTCAAGAGCTTCTTGAAGGAAGATAGGGACGCTCTAATCTGATTTCTGATGTTTGAGAGCTTGTTCCACCAATGGGGAACCGAGAATGAGAGTTTCGTGTGAAAGGACAGTGATGTCATGTGATGTCTGACAATGTTCTAGGGTGAACGTAGTGAATGTGAAGGAATGAACATGGAGGATCAAGAGGTTAAACCCCTGACACAACGGTCAGAATCACTGCATGGTTTCAAATCATGATTTTTATTGGAAACCTTTGAATTGTATTGCCCATATTTGGGAAGCATCCAGAGGAAGTAAATCATCAACAAGGTTTCTGTAGCGGAACCTGCAGAAGAATCATTAACGCTGCAGCTCTGCGGAACTTCCTCTTTTCCTATCCAGGCCTGCAGGCGTTGTTGAGCGTGTGGGTTCTGACCATTGTCCATGGAAGAACAGATCCTTCTGTCTTTCCTCCCTGAAGGCCTAAAAGAGGAAGGCTGAAGGTTCCTACTTCTGTCCGAATCGGGTACCTTTTTCTTGCCACGTTACAGGGGTTAACAGGACGGTGGGGGGCAGGGCTTGACGACCCCGTGCTCTAGGGACAGCGGTGACCTAGTGTCCCCAGAAACGAGGCCCCAGGATCATGGGATTGAGTCCTGGACCAGTAGATTGCCCTGAGGTACCCTTGAGCAAGGTACCATCCCCATCACTGCTCCTTGGGTGCTAGACAGGTCTGCCCCCTTCTGGACAGTGTGTGTTAAACACAGAGGATGTATTTGGTGTGTGGAGTGCTGAGTTAATAATGACTACCGCTCACTTCACTTACCGTGCCCAGGGGTCCCTCAGGCCCCTGCGAGCGAGCCTCTGTTGCGTCATCTCCAGCGGGGTCCCCTCCCACTTCCAGATTTTATAGTCCGGCATGGACAGCTTACTGTGGCCATGATCTCCACCCATGGCTGCTGTACAACACACCAAAAACAAGCACAGCGTTAACAAATCATACAACTCCAAATAAAGGGGCTCGGAGGAGAGGAGCTCCTGAAACAGGGCTGAACGAGATGGCAAAAATAAAATAAAAATAATAACATCTCCAGACTGAAAGAATGATCCTTTTGTTTTTCTGACATCAGACAAGCTAGAAAATAGAAAAACCATTTGTGCCAAAACAACATGAATACAATGTTTATCAGCATTTACACTCAATCAGTTCAACTGGACTCGTTTTGCTCTCGCAGTAAAGAAACACACAGCCGGTCAGTTTGATCGTTTCTGATGAGAGGAGGAGATCTGCTCCACAGAGGAGAAAGGAAGTGAGCAGGACAAACTCCGAACACATGAGTGTGAACAAAAGTGAGTAGTTTGGATGAAGGGAGCAGAAGTGGTGAAGGTGGAGGAGTTAAATACATGGGGTTGGAGTGAGACCAGCTATGTTATTCGGGTTAGAGACAGTAGTGAGACCAGTGATGTTATACAATTCGGAGATGGTAGTGGTACCAACTATGGTCCACGTGGAGCTGGAGGTGTCAGAAATAAAGACGCTGAGATTTATGTCGGGAGGGACAAGGACGGACAGGACTAGGGAGGGTGCAGGGTGGACGGTTAGAAGACAAAGTGACAGAAACAAGACTGTTTGGTTTTGACATGTCCAGAGAGACGAGGAAGGAGAGAGAGGAGGTTTGTGGACGTGGTGAGAGACGACATGCAGGTGGACATGTTAAAGAGGAAGCTGCACGGGACAGGAGAGACATGGAGACGGAGGATCCACTGTGGAGACACCTAAACAGCAGCCAGAAGTAGATGATGATCGCAGTACACTCAGGAAAGAATATCGAGACTGTAATTAATAATGTCCAATTAACAACTTCAGCATCCAACCTAGAGCTCCACCCTGTGGACAAAATCAAGCACTGCAATTATACAGCAGCAGAGTGGGGCTGAATCACTAACAAAGAAAACTCACAGAACCTCCAATGAAATCTCAGACAGTGTTGGTGTTAAACAGGCCAAAATAACTGGACTTTTGCTGGATTACACCAGGGGTGCCAACACTTTTAGCCTTGCGAGCTACTTTTAAAGTCAAAATTATCTACCATTAATAAACATGCTAAACCCATTTATTAATATATACACACCGAGTACACTTTATATTTAAAATATATATTGTTTACATTGCATAACAACAGGAACATGTATGGCTCTGATTCTAATTTGGGGCGAATAACGCAGTCACGAAAGTCGCACACTTCCTCATGTTTGGGTACTTTTCCTCCGGGAGCAAGTTCAGGAACTGTCTGCGAGCCTTTTGAGTTCAGATGAAACGGCGATGCAATTTTTAATGCGAGTAAATCAATCTCAACATCTTCCCGAAATGGGAAGCACATAAATGTAGCATCTGGCTCGAGTAAAGTCAAGTCCTGAAAGACAGACAGCTGCCAATCTGCTGGGTGTAGCTCAGTTTGATCGGGACTCATTTGCATATTGAAACCGTGGCGATATCAGTATTACGCAGACAGAAATCGTGATGATGGTTAACAGGTGACGTGTTGTGCAGCCCAGTTTTAGATTACATCAAACTTCTGTGATATTAAGGAGATCACACATTCCTTTCTCTCTGTCTGAGATGGACGGCTGTCCTCCACCTGTGTGGTGGACGGTTTAGGTATTTCTGGAGAGCAGGTCCATCGATCTCCGTGAGGGTCTCCCGAGTTCCACACCAGCTGCTACACCGAGTCGGCGAAACTACCATCATCTTATTTCTCTCCCGACCTGAACTTCAGATCAGCTCCATCAGACCGGCTCTTCTGCAGGAGCTGCTGCCACGAAGATTAAAGCTTCACCATTAGATCATCACCCTCCAGTTACAGTCACAGCACACTGTCACAGTTACACTATACTGGGGTTTTCTCTTTCTTTCTCTCCTTTTTATTTGCGGTGTGGACCAGAGGAGGACGGGTTCCCCTTTTGGGTCTTGGTTCCTCAGTTTACCCAACTGGGGCTCGAACTGGATTCTGTAAAGCTGCTTTGTGACAATAACAGTTGTAAAAAGCGCAACATAAATAAAGTTGACTTGACTGGACACACCCACCTGATGAAATACTGATACCATTTAACCAGAAATGCAAAAAAAAGTATAAATTACTTTAGAAATTACAGGTAGTGTATATATATATATATACCCTATAAAATACAGGTAACTGTATAAAATACCAGGAAGTGACGCATCAGTGAAGCTGTTAAAGAATGTACACAAAGTTTTTTTGTTTTTTTTAAAAATCATGATAAAGTATAAAAATTATAAACTTTTTGGTGAAGCATTTTCTGCAGATCACATTACGTGAGAGAGTCTGACGTTACTTTATACATTTCTTGCTCGGTGTTTAAGGGAAGCAGGGTGCGAGGGAAATTTGGGGATTTTCATTTATTTATTTTGGCAGAACCAAACTTTCCCCACTTGCATGAAATCTTTGCTAATAATGACACTGCTACTTGCTGGTACTGCCTGTAAACACTGAGTGAAGATGCTGGAGGAATAACTGAGACCCATAAAGAGCCCAGAGGCTCAATACAATTCAGATGATTGGCTTTAATCACCTCCTGTGTGAAGGTTATCCGTGTAGCTCTTCTGATGGTAGATTTCTATGAGATTTGATGACTCTAAGTCACAGAATTAGGTTATTTCAGTGCATTGAACATCTTTAAATCTGACTGCTAAGGATTTTACTCTGAAGTGAAGCTAAATATCATTTATTTAAATGTAAATCCACTTTAGCCGCAGATCCGACTGAAAACACTCACAATATCCAACAGAGATGTCCATTACCAGCGCATGAGCACCACAAGAAAGTGTTGGTTTACCCGTAAAGTGCATATTATTAGAGAAATAACAGAAATATGAATATTTGTGAAATATATTTACCAAAAACAAAACCGATCCGTGACCTCCAGGAGCTTCCGGCCGAGCGACGCGAGAGCCACTTTCCACAATAAAAGTCCTTTTCGCTTAAATTATTTTGCTTTTTCGCGACATTTATAATAATCCTCTCACTATTAATTTATACATTATTTTTCTATAAATATAAATAAACACATCAATGAATAACAGAAAACGTTTTCAATAACAACTGAAAAATACTAATAAGAAAACCCGAAGATAAATAAGTAACCTACTTCTCCAGCGTACCAGAAACAAGTACTAACGAAAAGTAGTTCCGGTTTTCATCTCCTTTAAAAATCAGCGATTTTATTTCAAATGAGTAAAAATAGCATTACCCATATAATTAAAAGTATATTGTTAAAGCCTTTATTAATAGCACTCATATTACAAAAAAGATCGATTTATCATCGATTTATTTGTATATTTGTTTATAAAAAACACTAAGGTGCACAATCTCTAATACATGTTTATGAATACAATTTCTGACTTCATTGTGCAATCAGATTCTCACAGCAATGTTTCAACCCCTACCCTTCCCTGGTCCATGCTTGAGCACTTTAAAGGGGTGTTGTGTACTGTATATATGGTCACCTAATTCTCCGTGTAGATATGTATATGTATATATATTTATATAGATAGATAGATTATTTATTATTTATTTTTTTATAGATCCTGTACTTCTCCTGTACTTGTTCCTCTTTCCTCTTTCCTTATGTCTCTATTTTTTAATATATCTTTTTTTCCTATTCCTTTTTCTGTACACCTGTCACTTTTATAAGAGCCCTGTAACACCCAAATTTCCCATTCGTGGGAAAATAAAAGATTACTCTACTCTACTCTACTCTACTCCTAGGCCAAAGCGAACTGTTTTTAAAAGTGCATAATTCTATTTTTGTTTCACCCTGAATTACACAAAAGTGTGTTGTTTTATGAAACAAAAACAGTACTGGTCCACCATTTTCTAATCTCTCCTTACACTGATTGTGCACAATGATGGGTTTCCAGGTTCCCCATCAGCTGGGGATATTAACTGTTAGTAAGTGAACAGTTGGTTCTGGATGTTGGAAGCAGGAAAAATGGATGGCTGTGAGATTCTGATGGACAAACTGTGATGAACAAACAAACTGGGTCAGAACACCTCCAACATGGCAGGTCTTGTGGGGTGTTTCCAGTGAGCAGTGATCAGTACCGACCGAAAGGGCTGCAAGGAAGGAGAACTGGCAGCGGTGGCCTAGTGGTTCGGGCGTTTGCCACATGATCGGAGGATCGGGGGTTCGAACCCCTTCCCAATAGGTTGCCCTGAGGTACCCTTGAGCAAGGTGCCGTCCCCATCACTGCTCCCCGGGCGCTTTCAATAGCAGCCCACTGCTGCACATGTGTGTATGGGTGAAATGCAGAGAGTGAATTTCCCATTCGTGGGATTATAAATAAAGGATTATTATTATAGAGAACTGAAAAGAGGGTGACAAAGACCCAAAATTCACTGATTCAATTCAATTTATTCTTGTATAGCGCCTTTTACAACAAAGTTGCCCCAAGGCACTTTACATTGAAGGTCGATGATGGAACAGGTTACAGTGATAGATGTTAATAATAGAAAACCAAAAACTCCACTGTGTGGAGAAAAAAACCTCTGAGGGTCCAAGGTCAACCGGCTACCCAACCCCCTTGGGTCTACTAACAGTACAGAGTTAGTTTGGTTTTAAACTCCAGGATCAGTGAGGAGTCCCAAGTTGCTTCCAGGTACCGATGAGCCGCCAGGGTCCCTTGGCGCATCAGATGCATCACACAGACCAGATGGTAGCTCGGCATTGGACTCAGGTGATGACCACAGCGGGCCCCCCCGGACATGTGGGGAGAGAAATGGAATGAGGGGGTCAGTAATGAGCAGGATCCAGTAGTGACAGACACAGAAATGAAACAATACAGTGCGATGGCATGTACAGCAGCACCAGGACATTAGTAATGGTGCACTATGGTGATTGGGGTAAGATAAACTAAAGATAAACTAAAGAAGTAAGTCTTCAGCCGTGATTTAAAGACTGAGACTGAATCGGCATCCCGTACAGAAGCAGGCAAGCTGTTCCACAATCTAGGGGCCCTGGAACTGAAAGCTCGTGCTCCAATACATTTATTTATGGAGGGACAATTAGGAGATCTGGGATCTAAGTGGGCGGTTAGGTGTATAGGTATTAAGCAGTTCGGTTAGGTATATTGGGGCAAGACCTTTAAGTGCCTTGTAGGTTAAGAGGAGGACCTTGAAGTCAGCCCTGTACCTAACAGGAAGCCAGTGAAGCGAGGAGAGTATGGGAGTGATGTGGTCGTACTTCCTGCTCCTGCTAACAATCCTAGCGGCTGTGTTCTGAATGCGCTGTAGGGTGCTTAATGTGCCCTGAGAGCTTCCAGAAAGTAGGGCATTACAGTAATCTAATCTACTGTATACAAATGCAGGTACTACTTTCGCCGTGTCTTCCATTGACAGAAAGCGCCGTAGTTTGGCAATGTTCCGAAGGTGCAGGAAGCATGTCTTCACTACTGCATTAACACGGGGATTAAATGAAAGATTTGAATCGAAAATAACACCAAGGTTACGTGCCAGAGTACTAACTGAACACTTCAACCCTGCATCCCGGATATGCGAAATGAAGTTGGCCCTGTCTACATCACTACTACAAAACAAGAGCAGCTCAGTTTTTTGGGGGTTTAGTGAGAGGAAGTTGTTATTCATCCAATCCCTAATATCACTGAGGAGCTAATTAAAGTGCCGGTTGATGCTTTATCACATGATTTAAAAGATAAGTATAGCTGAGTGTCATCAGCGTAGGAGTGGTAACTAACATTATGCTTCCGTATAATAGTGCTTAGTGGGAGCATGTAGAGGGAGAAGAGCACTGGGCCTAACACAGACCCTTGTGGGACTCCATAGTTAACTAGTGACATAGGTGAGGGGGTGCCATAATCATCCATTTGGATGAAGTAGTAACGGTTTGTAAGATAGGAGTTGAACCATTTAAGGGCTGTTCCGCTAATGCCGACAGTGGAGTGAAGCCTATTTACTAAAATGGAGTGATCTACCGTGTCGAACGCAGCACTAAGATCTAAGAGAACAAGAACAGTGATGTTTCCTGCATCACTCGAGACCATTATATCATTCACCACTCTAGTTAGAGCAGTTTCTGTGCTATGGCCAAGCCGGAAGCCTGATTGGAATTCTGATGAAGAGCTGCTGCAGCACAAACTGCTGAAAAAGTTCTAGATCTGATAGAAAGGTGTTAGAATACAATGCAGCTACCTATGGGGCTGCAGACCAGTCAAGTGTGTCCATGCTGTCCCCTCTCCACCATCAAAGCCCCATCAGAGTGACTCCATCAACCTGGAGGAGTACACAGCTTCAGTGACTGGCTACATAAGCAAGTGCATTGAGGATGTTACTGTCTCCAAGTTCATCATCACACGACCCAACCAGAAGCCATGGATGACTGCGGAGGTGCGCAGACTCCTGAGAACCCGGGACAAGGCCTTTAAGTCAGGGGACGAGGCCGCCCTAAGAACAGCAAACCTGTCTCAGGCCATCAGAGCAGCAAAGCAAACCTACACCCAGAGAATCCATGGCCACTTCAGAAACACCAGTAACACACGGCGCATGTGGCAGGATATCCAGGCCCTCACCAACTACCGGACATCTCCACCTGCCTGTGACGGTGACTCCTCCCTCCCAGACATGCTGAACCGCTTCTATGCACGGTTTGATGCGGTGAACAACACAGAAATAAGGAAGCCCATCACTCCTCCAAACGACCAGGTTCTCTGTCTGACCATAGCCAAGGTGAGAAGATCTCTACTGAGAGTCAACCCACGGAAAGCTGCTGATCTAGACAACATCCAAGGTCGTGTGCTCAGAGGATGTGCAGAACAGCTGGCAGATGTTCTCACCGACATCTTCAACACCTCTCTGAGCACCACTGTTGTTCCAAGGTGCTTCAAGACCACCAGCATCATTCCAGTGCCTAAGAAACCATCCATCTCCTGCCTCAACGACTATCGTCCCATCGCACTCACATCCATCATCATGAAGTGCTTCGAGAGGCTGGTCATGAGGCACATCAAGTCTCAGATCCCCTCCTCACTAGACCCCCTGCAGTTTGTGTATCGTCCAACCGCTCAACGGATGATGCAATCTCCACCACCCTCCATCTGGCCCTTTCTCATCTGGACAGAAAGGACAGTTATGTCAGAATGCTGTTCATCGACTACAGTTCAGCATTCAACACCATCAT
>JABMDN010014822.1:0-2500 GCA_017165825.1 Hepsetus odoe
GACACGGCGAAAGTAGTACATGCATTTGTATACAGTAGATTAGATTACTGTAACGCCCTACTTTCTGGAAGCTCTCAGGGCACATTAAGCACCCTACAGCGCATTCAGAACACAGCCGCTAGGATTGTTAGCAGGAGCAGGAAGTACGACCACATCACTCCCATTCTCTCCTCGCTTCACTGGCTTCCTGTTAGGTACAGGGCTGACTTCAAGGTCCTCCTCTTAACCTACAAGGCACTTAAAGGTCTTGCCCCAATATATGTAACCGAACTGCTTAATACCTATACACCTAATCGCCCACTTAGATCCCAGAATAAAGATCTCCTAATTGTCCCTCATAAATAAATGTATAGGAGCACGAGCCTTCAGTTACAGGGCCCCTAGATTGTGGAACAGCTTGCCTGCTTCTGTACGGGATGCCGATTCAGTCTCAGTCTTTAAATCACGGCTGAAGACTTACTTCTTTAGTTTATCTTACTCGCACCAATCACCATAGTGCACCATTACTAATGTCGCTGGTGCTGCTGTACATGCCATCGCACTGTTTCATTTCTGTGTCTGTCACTACTGGATCCTGCTCATTACTGACCCCCTCATTCCATTTCTCTCCCCACATGTCCGGGGGGCCCGCTGTGGTCATCACCTGAGTCCAACACCGAACTACCATCTGGTCTGTGTGATGCATCTGATGCGCCAAGGGACCCTGGCGGCTCATCGGTACCTGGAAGAAACTTGGGACTCCTCACTGATCCTGGAGTTTAAAATCAAACTAACTCTGTACTGTTAGTATACCCAAGGGGGTTGGGTAGCCGGTTGACCTTGGACCCTCAGAGGTTTTTTTCTCCGAATAGTGGAGTTTTTGGTTCCTCTCCTTCGTAGTTGTCCGGCTTTAACATCTATCACTGTAACCTGTTCCACCATTGACCACCATTGTAAAGTGCCTTGGGGCAACTGTGTTGTAAAAGGTGCTATATAAGAATAAATTGAATTGAATTGAATTGAATTGAATTATCTAGTATTTATAGCTCCTGTACTTACTTTCTCCTGTACTTGTTCCTCTTCCTCTTTCTTTACATCTTTATATTTTTATTTTTTATATATCTTTTCTATTCTTTTCTGTACATCTGTCACTTTCATAAGAGCCCCGTAACGCCCAAATTTCCCATTCGTGGGATAATAAAAGATTACTCTACTCTACTCTACTCTACTCCATCTAAAGTGATGCAGTGTTCAGTAAAGCTCCCTCTAGCGGTGAACACCGGGTACTTCAGTCTCCTGCTTCATGTCAGAAACTCGGGCGATTCCCAGTTTTCTCCGCCAGAGGGCGCGTTTCTGTACATTATTATCAGTTCAGATTAAAGAACACACTTTAACAGATGGAGTGAAGAAACACAGACACAATATTAAAGAGACTCATCTGATCAACAGATGAGAGTGTGTGTGTGTGTGTGTTTGTGTGTGAGTGTTTGTGTGTGAGTGTGTGTTTGTGTATAAATCAGGTAAATGATGGTAAAAGACTCTCTGAGTGTTGAGTGTTTTACTGACTCTGGATCAGAGGGAACAGGTTCTCTGCTGACAGTAGGAGGTTCTAGATCTCTGGACGCGTCACTCTTCACAGACACACAGCTGGTTCTGGAGGTTCTGCAGGTTCTGCTCTCTTCACCCTGAAAACAGTTGATCCCTGATGATCCAGGAGGAGAGAGGCTGTTCACTGTGATCTGATAGTTGAGGATGAAGATGAACGTTTCTGTGGAGAGAATTGTTTTTCTGATTGGAGCAGAAACACTTTAAACTAGTTTAGTCCGTTTTAGCGCTCAGTTAGCTTCACTTAGCCGTTAGCCATTGGTTAGCCATTAGCTAGCGGTTAGTTAGATCTTATTTAGCTGTTTGTTAACCTCCAGTTATCTGTTGATCTCTTTCAGTTACTCATTAGATGTCAGTTAGCCTTCTGCCCATGGTTAGATATTAGAGTTAGTTAGTTTTTAGCTGTAATTTAGAGGTTAGCCTTCAATTAGCCGTTAGCTCTCAGTTGTTCTCCGACAGTTAGCCGTTAGCCGTCTTCGCGATTAGCTGTTAGACATTTGTCGGGTTTCAGTGAGCTGTTTATTAGCATTCGTTTAGCTGTTAGCTGTTTGTTAACCCTCAGTTAGCTGTTGTTAGCTTTCAGGTGCTCGTTAGATGTCAATTAGCCTTTAGACCTTTGTTAGCTATTAGCTATCAGTTAGCTTTTAGCTTTCAATTAGCTGTTAGTGTCAGTTAGCCGTTGTTTAGCTATTAGCTATCAGTTAGCCTTAAGCCGTTAGTTAGCCGTTAGCTCTCAGTGAGTTTATTGTCTCAGTTGCCATAGTGATGGTGAATGTATCAGTGTTTGCTGAAGGTTTGGGTATTAAAGCTGAAATTGTGTTAATTTTGTCAAATGAATAATGAATGAAGTATAAACACTGATTGGGGTCCGTGTGCAGGTCTGTACTGTGATGAAGGATTTCTTTCTCTAATCACA
>JABMDN010014822.1:7500-12173 GCA_017165825.1 Hepsetus odoe
AGCAGCAGGTTTGCCTGTCTGTTTGAGAAACGTAGCTGCAGCAGAGAAAGCCATAATAGCCTCCAGGGAGTTAGTCGGCTATGCTGATCTGACCCTTCTGGTACCACATGTAGTCTCGCTTCTCTTACAGGACCACAGCACAGCCCACCTCTCGGCTGCCAAATGTCACTGTTAAGTGTTGCACTAACCTTAACCCTTCCACTCTCCTTCCACTACCAGAAGATGGTGAACCTCATGATTGTGTCACAGCAGTGGAACAGATCTGTTCCCGAGACCGGATCTGCAAGATGTACCGATTCCTAACTCTGATCTTGTGCTTTTTGTAGATGGCTCGGCCTCGAGAGACAACAAGGGTCAGAACCGTGTGGGCTTTGCAGTTTGCTTCGAGAGTGGCGCCCTTCGTAGTGGCGCCCTTCGCCCAGTCTCTGTCTGCCCAAGCAGCTGAGCTTGTGGCTCTGACGGAAGCATGTAAATTGGCCTGGGACAGATCTGTTACCATTTACACTGATAGCAGATATGAATTTGGGGTAGTGCATGATTTTGGGGCTAATCGGAGGCACAGAAACATTTAAAATCTGATGGTTCCCCAATTTGTAATTCTACTCTGATTTCAGCACTTTTGGACGCCACACTACTTCCTAAACAGGTTGAAGTCTGCAAATGCCAGGCTCACACAGGGGGAGGGATGAGATTTCTTATGGCAATCACCAAGCTGACATGGCGGCTAAAGCAGCGGCCATGGCTGAACCGGTTTTCCAGCTGGCATCTATGATGATGGCTGAAGCTGCCACCATGACTGACATCCAGTTGTATCCCTCAGAAAAGGACAAGCGAGCCTGGCGTCAGGTTGGGTGTGTTTTCTCTGAAGGCACTTGGTGAGGTCCTAACGGCCTCCCATGGCTGCCGAGCCATTTCTTTCCTCATTTTGCTAAATTGAGGGATGGAGGGATGATGGACATTATGAGAACTGTGTGGTTTACTAAGGGCTTTTCAGCAGTGGCTGAAAGGTATTGTCAATCTTGTCTGATCTGTTTACAGAACAACGCAGGCAAAGGCTTAACCATTACACAGAGGGCACATCCACCATTGGATTGTTCATTTGATGATCATTTGATGATGGATTTCATCAAATTAACCCCCTCAAAGGGTAAACAGTACTATGTGGTGATAGTTGACATGTTTTCAAAGAGGGTAGAAGCATTTCCAACTAACAAACAGGATGCATGGGGGGGGTTGGTAAAAATGGGGAATTCCTAGTAGGTTGAGTGGTGACAGTGGTCCAGCATTTGTCAGCAGTAATTTCAGAATGGAGTGAGTATCTGGGGATTGATTTGTGACATTGTGCAGATCATCCCCAGAGTGAAGGAGCGGTGGAAAGAGAAAATGGCTCGTTAAAACAGAAACTGGTAAAATGTGAGGAAACAGGCTTATCACGGCCTGACGCACTACCATTGGTTCTCACATATATGAGAATGCGCAGGCGAGCCAGAACAAATTTGAGTCCATTCAAGGTTCTGTTTGGTAGGCCTATGAATTTTGGCATGGGAGCACCAGGAGGTAAAGTGGCAGAAGCAAGTTTAACAGCACATTGTGATGATGAAATGTGGTGACGGGGTAAAGGGTGTGACGGAGTCTCTGTAAAGTGGGACGAGGACGTATCGGGTATATCCTGCCCTCTGAGCACAGACCCGTGAAGAAAGACAAAGGCTCACCCGAACACTGACCAGAGTTCAGACCTGATTGAACTGAATAATGACTCGAGAAACGTTTACATTGATGGTAATTGTTCCCATATTACTGATGACAGTGGCAGGGGCTGCGCTGGGGGCAAACAAGAACAGGACCAGATCGCTGCGACAGTGTAAAGGTAACCTGGCCTGTGCCCCGTCTTTAGAGGTAAAGGAGACCTTGTCAGTGACTGGAGGTTGTTGGAATTGTCACTCCTTGCATCCCGCATGGTCAGTAATTCCACTAACTAACAAGACGGCAACAGAAGCTAATGTGAATAATACTGACTCCAGTGCAGACTGCAGAACTTGCCTGGTACATTTAACGACTTTGAGCTCGATTAATCTGCTGGAAATAGCAAGGAACACAGGCCAGCTTCCACCTGGTGCTAATCTAACTCGTGTGTAAACTCCTTGGAAAAGTAATGTTGTTGGGTTCAATTGTAGTCCCCTACACAAAGGGCCTGGTGAAAACACGGTTCTTATATGATACCTGAGAGAACGGGGGAACATCGTGTATGCAGTAATAGATCACTTTGGCCGACCCATGGACAACTCCAGGGTCTACTGTGGGGTGGTCACTTGTCTTGGGGGGTGGTTCAACCGCAGCACTAATAAGATAAATGGGTGGTGGTGGTCTAGAGGTGGGGACTTACCTATGGATCAAGAGGTCCCAGCACTACCACCACTGGGTCCTTGAGACCCTGAACCCTGAGTGTCTCCAGGGGGACTGCCCCTGTAATCAGGACCTGTAAGTCGCTCTGGATAAGAGCGGCTGCTAAATGCCGTAAATGTCAGGTTTACAGATTTACAGATTTAGTCTTGACAGTAAAATTGATTCTCAGTCCAAACTTCAGTCTGGAGCTCATGAAGCATCAGACTGATCAAAATGATACAAAATGAGATACTGAGACCATCAGGAACCTGTAGAACCCTCAGAGGGAAACGTGGACATCAACACCAACACTTCTGGGTCTGGGCTCCTCTCAGTGATTCTTCCTCTCGTTGGTAGAGATGGTCTTGGTGAAGATGAGGGTCTCTTGTGAAGAGCTCTGTTGTACAGACTGCTGTACTGAGCAGCGACTAAGGGATGAAATCATTAATCATCACTAAAACTTTCATTTGATATTTCATTTGTAGTGACGGTGAAATAAACCTTTAAAGAAAGTTATTAAAGATGCTCCTCAGATTTATCATAAGACTTTACGTCCTGAGTGTTGATCCTGTTCTAATGGATGAGGTTCTAGAGATTCATTAAAGGAGAACAGGACTCACAAACAAGATCTACAGAGGTTCTGACTCTCAGATCTGCTGTTTTCTACCAAAGAGGTTCTGTTTTCTGTTTTTCATAAACTGTGTGAAACACACACTCCTCTCTCTCTCTGAGGAGAACAGGAAGGAGGAGTGTGTGTCAGAGGAACAGTCGTTTCATCCAGACCGATTTGAAAGATTCTCACTGTGTGCTGTGCTGTGTTTCACAATCAAAAGAATAGTCACTTTCACTTTAATATTGGTGCCCAGAGCTCACGTTTCTGCAGGTTTGATCAGTCACTTCTTTAGAGAACAAAAAATAGATTCAATAGAGAATAATGTCATAGGTTTTAGTGTCTTTATTATTATTCATGATTATAATATAATCTATTCCTTCATTAATGTGTTTAATAAATTTTTTATCGATTTTAAAAATATATGACATATAAATGTATTTAATATTGTGTCTGTGTTTCTTCACTCCATCTGTTAAAGTGTGTTCTTTAATCTGAACTGATAATAATGTACAGAAACGCGCCCTCTGGCGGAGAAAACTGTGAATCGCCCGAGTTTCTGACATGAAGCAGGAGACTGAAGTACCCGGTGTTCACCGCTAGAGGGAGCTTTACTGAACACTTCACCACTTTAGATGGAGTAGAGTAGAGTAGAGTAGAGTAGAGTAGAGTAGAGTAATCTTTTATTATCCCACGAATGGGAAATTTGGGCGTTACAGGGCTCGTATGAAAGTGACAGGTGTACAGAAAAGATATATAAAAAATATAAAGATGTAAAGAAAGAGGAAGAGGAACAAGTACAGGTGAAAGTAAGCACAGGAGCTATAAATACTAGATAATTCAATTCAATTCAATTCAATTTATTCTTATATAGCGCCTTTTACAACACAGTTGCCCCGAGGCACTTTACAATGGTGGTCGATGGTGGAACAGGTTACAGTGATAGATGTTAAAGCCGGACAACTACGAAGGAGAGGAACCAAAAACTCCACTGTGTGGAGAAAAAAAACCTCTGAGGGTCCAAGGTCAACCGGCTACCCAACCCCCTTGGGTATACTAACAGTACAGAGTTAGTTTGGTTTTAAACTCCAGGATCAGTGAGGAGTCCCAAGTTGCTTCCAG
Source organism: Hepsetus odoe (assembly GCA_017165825.1). Lineage (NCBI taxonomy): Eukaryota > Metazoa > Chordata > Actinopteri > Characiformes > Hepsetidae > Hepsetus > Hepsetus odoe. Next base: position 11,615 of record JABMDN010014822.1, read on the forward strand.
GTACCGATGAGCCGCCAGGGTCCCTTGGCGCATCAGATGCATCACACAGACCAGATGGTAGTTCGGTGTTGGACTCAGGTGATGACCACAGCGGGCCCCCCGGACATGTGGGGAGAGAAATGGAATGAGGGGGTCAGTAATGAGCAGGATCCAGTAGTGACAGACACAGAAATGAAACAACAGTGCGATGGCATGTACAGCAGCACCAGCGACATTAGTAGTGCTGCACTATGGTGATTGGTGCAGGTAAGATAAACTAAAGAAGTAAATCTTCAGCCGTGATTTAAAGACTGAGACTGAATCGGCATCCCGTACAGAAGCAGGCAAGCTGTTCCACAATCTAGGGGCCCTGTAACTGAAGGCTCGTGCTCCTATACATTTATTTATGAGGGACAATTAGGAGATCTTTATTCTGGGATCTAAGTGGGCGATTAGGTGTATAGGCATTAAGCAGTTCGGTTAGGTATATTGGGGCAAGACCTTTAAGTGCCTTGTAGGTTAAGAGGAGGACCTTGAAGTCAGCCCTGTACCTAACAGGAAGCCAGTGAAGCGAGGAGAG
>JABMDN010014835.1:0-12900 GCA_017165825.1 Hepsetus odoe
CACTATTAAAAAATTAATAGTTACTGAAACAAAGACAAAACAGGAATCAGAACAGATAAAGAGGATAAAGTGAAAACCCTTGTCATTGTGAAATGCAGCACAGCACAACGAAATTCAACCTCTGCGTTTCACCCATACACTTATGTGCAGCAGGGGGCCGCTATTGATAGCACCTGAGGAGCAGTGACAGGGACGGTACCTTGCTCAAGGGCACCTCAGGGCAACCTGTTGGTGAGGGAATTGAACCCACAATACTCAGATCCGGGGCAACTCCCTAACCGCTAGGATGCTTTAAGAAATCACTTCCCTCTTCATTTCACAGATATTTACAGCAGAAAGTAGAACATTAGTGTTTATTTTTAACAATAATGAATAATGTTGAAATGTTCATCCTGAAATCAAATGATTGAAATGATTACTTTAATGTTTTAACCTCACACACACTGTGCACGGCTCTATCGTTTTCCACTGTATTTTAATCTTAACACTGAAATACCACCATGTAACCCAGTGTGGGGAGTCGTCACAGTTCTGTATGTTTTCAGCAGTTTATTCACTCTTAGGCTGTCATTATTTCATGATGGAGAAGTAAACTCTGTGTAAAGTTAAGCATGAGGCCATATTTTAACCTGACACTCAATAAAACTTCCGTTCAGTTTGTGAGAGCGAGGGGCTATTAACGGTTGTAAATGTGGTCAGAGAGCAACAAACACAGACTGCTTTACCACCTAATGTTGTGTTTAGTGGCTGAAATTAACATAATTTACCTCCTGTAGCCTGGATTTTAACTTTTTTTTTTTTTTTTTGAGCATTATTGTGTTCATGTTGTTTGTGCTTGACTGGATTTCAGAAAAACAGTATAAACTGGTCAGTTTGATTCCATTTGTTGGAAGATTATTTTACTTCCTTCCTCCAATGACCATCATCCATTAATCTGTAAATGTTTCAGACACTGTTCTGATCCAGTGGTCCCTCCAGCCTGAGAGCCATAATGAGAAACATACATAGATTGGTGAGATTATTCATTCATCATCACTTATTCAACATCTGTTGTTCTTTCCACAGTGTGGAAAGAGCAATGCACCATGGGAAATGTTTACAGCTGACTCACCTGTTCAATATTGAATATGTAATGACGAGTCAGTAAGTAAATAAACAAGAGCTAAAGCTGCTTGAATGAAGATACTGTTAATTTAAATGTAGGACTTCTGTCAGGAAAATCCTTCAAAATGATTCTGAATATGAAACTAGTCTACAGGCTCTTCAAGTGGTTTTTTCTGTGATCCATCAGCTCTGAGAGGCGATGGACAGTGTTTGTGTTTTTTAGTCCTTTAGATTATTTTGAATATCACAGCACTGAATCAAGGCCACACTATTCACGTCTACATTTTAGCTCTAACTGTGGTCAATGTAAGTAAAAACTGTAATAAAATTTTGAAAAACTATTCATGATTTTGTTTCTTTGTTTTGAACTTCACACAAAATTCAAAATTCATTAACAGATGATCCCTTCAGCCAAGAACCACCACAAGTTTGATCAGTCATAAAATAATGATCGGCCCTCAGAAATAATGTCTAATGTCTATTGTTCTGTCTGCTGTTGTCTGCACTTGTCTGTTTGCCATGTCTTGTGTCTTATGTCATCTTATGTGTAGAACCAGGATCCTGGAGGAACGTTATTTCGTTTCATTATGTACTTTGTTGAAATGACATCAAAAACCTACTTGACTTGACTTCAAAAAGAACAAGTCTAAGTGTAAGTGTATAAAAACAGCTTTTATATTCATTAACTGAGTCTTTAACTGGACTAAAACTGTGTTAGACATTAAAATACAGCTGGGCTTGATAGTTTAAAAAATTTTATATTCTTATCAAATTAAATCTTATCTTAAAACTTGATCACAATTTAAAAAAATTCCTAAAAATACAGTACTTAGTGAAATGTAATAAAATGTGTTCTTGACCATTTCTGAGTAAAAGGATCTGCTAAAACAGTCTCTGTAGCAATACCTGACCTGTAGTAGAAAATAGAAATGTAGTTATTTTCATCAATTAGATGGATCAAAGTCTGATCTTCAAAATAACTGGCCAAAACAAAGAATTTTACTGGGGCAATGTTTGCCTAGTGGTTGTGGGTTCGAATCCCAGAGCAGTATACAGCCCTGAGGAACCCGTGAGCACGGTAGGAAGATATGCACGTTGAACAGCCTGTACTTTATTTATTACTTTGAGATCATTTACCATCACAATGTTTCACATTGAAGATCTGAACTCTTCTAGTAACACACATGTTCGAGACACTGTCCTGAAATTAGAGTATTTTACTGTTGTCTTTCACTCATCTTTCTTTCTCAGTTTCTCTTCTTATCTGTTCATTTGCCTGAACAAACTGTTCTGCTCCAGGTCACTGCTTTAAATAAAGACTCAGTTCAAGTTCAACTGAGACAGAATATGTTTTGGTCGCTTTGTGTGTTTAAATGGGAAACAGTAATAAGTGTTTTCAGCTCTACAGAAGCTGTTCTAGCTTAAGTTTTGATCAAAAACAGGTTTAAATGATTATCTTTCAGAATAAAAGAAAAATGAAAGAAAATAAAGGATGTCTTTCTCTGTCTGTTGTGAATGAACTGCCTGTTATTGGTGAATGTAAATACATTGTGTGCTGGAGTTCATGTCCATTCCTTCTGCTGTAATCTAACACTAGACTAAACAATAGACTAAAGATAAAGAAGGTGATTATATATTAATAAAGCGGTTAAACTGAAGCTTGGGTTGTTATGGTAACAGAGTGTGTGTGTTCTTTGTCGTGGAAGAGTAATCAAGATCAAGTCAGATGCACCAATTCCTTTAGGAAAGCTTTATTACTATTTCAATAGGGCCTCGTCCAGCACTCCATTCTGAATGCTTGAGGAAGAGCCCCGGACACAGAAACCTACATGCAGATATACTGGTCTGTGAGTTCCTCTCTTTTCATCTGTCGTTGGGCTCTGGTCTCAATCTGCCACATTCCTTTGTCCCCCATATGGGGTCACTTTCTTCATTTTCTTTAACTTATAACCCCCCTGCATGACCTTCTTATTTAAGAAGCCCTGCATGGCCTTCTTATTTGCTTTCTTTGTCCATCTTCTGCCTTCTATAAACACCTATAAAACTCTCCTGGTCTAAGTGCCTGTTACACATAGCTGCTTTAACTCAACCAGAAACCAGATCACATAGAAATGAAAGAGGGGGTTTGTCTCACAGTTCCAAAGTAATCTTTACTAGAGAAGTGATCTTAATGCTAGTACAAAGTTCTTTAATTTTCCATCATATTCCTCAGTTCATGGTGTGTAAATCCCTCACGATGCAGCTCCACCCTGTTTATTATGGTCTGTCCACTCATCTGTGCGCTTCTCCACAACACCATCAGTACAGACGCACAAATGATTTGCTGTGTTTGACTTACTCTGAGTATCTTGTGTGAGGATGAGCTTCAGTTTAGATATTTTTTTTCCCAGTTTATGATTCAGAAGCAGAAACGCTGTGAAGAACAAAGTGTTAGTTTCTTTAAAGTGTTTGAAACATGGCATTTCCTCTCCATCCAGTGGGAATAAACAGACCAGTCTGAAACCTGAGTGGTGTGTGTGTAATGCAAGCCTCAGGGGGGTCACGTGATCATTGCTCATTTAAGGGTCTGGTTTCCTGGTGAAAAGAAGGCGGAAGGGACAATTTGAGTTGCATGGTGACATGAAAGAGAAGTGTGTGAAAGTTTTATTTAGTTTTTGTAGACTCAGTTTTTAAACTGACTGTAAATTTACTTCTCTGGATTTAGTTTGATTCTATCAGAGTGGTTTTAAATGCAGAACAGCTTTTGTTCAAATGAACACGTCAGTAAATGGTGTTCAGTTCTGTGTTTTTGTGTCACATAGAAGTGTAGCTTTAGTCTGAAGTTGCTAAAGTAGTAGTTTTCAAATGCAGACATGTAAGGGTTATGAACAGCAGAAATAATAATTATGTTAATTGAGTAAAATTTCCAGTTAAAGACATTTACTCCCCTTCACAAACTGCCACTGCTTTCTCCCACATCAGGCTGTTCTAGAATTGACAGAAAGAAAATAGAAACCTCTTCGTTAGTGTAGAGAAGCAAAAGTGTGCAAATGTGGGTTTATGAGTGTGTCCATCAGGCCTCTACACAAAGGCTTGTGCTCAGACAGTTTGTAATTAAGTCACTGTAGAGATACCTCACACACCCTCTGCTTTTATAGGGAAAGCCCATCTTTCCAGGTATGACTAGAGTTTCACGTCTCAGGATATCTGTGTCTGTGACGGCAAATCAGTCCTTTCTTTAAATAAACTCAAACATAATCCTTTAAACAGTACGCTAAATAATTTTACTATATTAACATTTGATATTATTCTTATCATTCTTAGTATTAATATATTTTATCATCATCACCAGATTTTAAGTATAGTTAGGAGGGGATTCACTAAAGTCATCATCAGGTCTTCATGATGGTGAGGAATAAAAACTTGATTAAAGTGCTCAGACAGGTTCAGGTAAAAGGAACTAAAATTATTTGAACAGAAATAGACAATCACACGAGCCACCAAACTATGACATAACAAACAAATAAACAAAGTAGTAAAAGGTTGACTGTGGTGTGAATGAAAACCAGGTTTAATACAGACTATACAAGATATTTAATTTACAAAAAACACATTCATACAGAAAAATAAAACGCGCTGATGGTGAAAAACAGTTCACTGGAATCTGAGTTAGTGATGCTGGAGATCCTCTCTTTCTCTTCATACCAGGATAAAGTCACATCCTTCCCATTCTCCACAGAACACACAAGAGAACATGACTCTCTGGGACGTCCTGATATATTCTTTTCATTACTCTGACCTGTGAGACCTGTGTAAACAGAATTTACTGCCGAAAATAATCCAATATTGAAGTAAACACCTTATTTCTGTGTGAAATCTCGGTGATTATCAGATGGATCTGCATGATCTGCAAGTTAATATAAATAAACAAATAAAAATAAACAAAAAATATAAAAGAACCAAGAAATAACAATGAATTAATACATTTTGTGTGAAACAATATCTAAAAAAAAGACAAGCACTAGAAACTGATAGAATAAATTCTGTAAAAGTGGGCTAAAATGCTCATTTCATGATTTTAATGTCTGAAATTATTTATACAATATCAACATCCTCTACATGTTAAAATAATGGTTTAGTTTTATGGCACAGGAGCGTCAATCTGAAGGGTATTTACTCACCATAAACATCAACATGGACACTCCAGTCTGAAGTGTTTCCAGCAATGATCTGTAATTTATAAACTCCAGAATCTTCTCTGCTGATGTTTCTGATGGTTAAAGATCCATTGTTTCTGTTCAGCTCCAGTCTGTCTCCAAATCTCTCTCTGTTATATTCTGTATTAGTCTCTCCTTTAAAGACCAGAATGTTCACAATGTTTAAAACTGCTTTCTCAGGTCCATAGAACCACAGTATGAGAGCATCACTCTGAACTCCAGTCAGTCCAGTATGGAGGGTGACAGTGTTTCCCTCCAGCTCCTGCAGTCTGATCACCTCTTCTCCAGCTGTGAACAGCAGACCTGAAACAATGTAAGAAGCACATTTCAGTGTAGAGACTCTCAGATCCAGCAGATATTACATATCAGTCTATTTCTGAAGCCACAATCCCACAGGCTTCAACAAAGACTCTTAACTTGGACTGAAGCAGGTCTTTCCTGCAACACTGTGACTTCATTCTCTCCACATTTAGTGCAGGTACAGTGAACTACATGCTGTGTGTTTATTATGAAGGAGGAACACTAATCACTCTCCACACTTTCCTTCTCAAATGTCTTACAACCATTTCCATTCTAGACAAAACTCATGACATGAAGAAAAAACACAAAAGAAGAGCAAACACAGAGCTTCTAACTCAGTGACTCATCTCTGACAGTAAATACAACCCAGTCTGTGTCTCCTGACAGACATCATGTCCATCATTTCCAACCTTTCCACAGTAAACGAGGCTGAAATAATGATCCTGTGAATTTGACGCTGGAGCTTCAGACTCCTCATTAGATTAGAAGATTTCCCGGAAAGCAGAAGCAAACTTACAGCAAAAGAAGCCCACAAGAGCTAGAGGAGTCCTGGAGCTGGAGAACATGTTCTACCGCTTCACCTCCATCGTCATCCGCTTCAGTCACACAATAAAGAACACACACATCTGCAGGGCTGGACATGCCCATGATGCATTGTGGGAAGAAACAGTGTTTATAAAGTGAAATTGGTTAAAGTTGTACACATACGTGAAGTATTAGACAGCAGATAATCTCAGAAACCAACAAACAATTAAAAGCATAAAAAAATTCAAAGCAGTCTTTCATTCAGAAAATGAGCTGATTAGATGTAGGTTTGGATGAAAATCAAAGTTTAAATCAATAAAAGTATTTATAGAAAAATTAATTTATTTTATATTTTCATGGTCCACTTTTTCAGAGCTGTAGTGTTCCTGCAGAAATGTAGAAGGACTACAGTTCCCATAATTCTAGTTTATTCACTCTCAGTCTATCACCATTTCATGATGGAGGAGTAAACTCTGTGTAAAGTTAAGCATGAGGCCACATTTTAACCTGACACTCAATAAAACTTCCGTTCAGTTTGTGAGAGCGAGGGGCTATTAACGGTTGTAAATGTGGTCAGAGAGCAACAAACACAGACTGCTTTACCACCTAATGTTGTGTTTAGTGGCTGACTTCTGCAGATTTCAGCATGCAATCTGGCTTTTTTCTTGTGTTCATGTTATTTGTGCTTAAAAGGATTTCAGAAAAACAGTATAAACTGGTCAGTTTGACTCCATTTGTTGAAGAGTTAAATGTGTTCTTCCTCCAATGACCATCATCCACAAAACTGTACACATTTCAGATCTTCTGATCCACTGATGAGAAACATACGTAGATAATGAGAAACATACACAGATTGGTGAGATTACTCATTCATCATCATTTATTCAACATCAGTGCACCATGGGAAATGAACAGGTGAGTCAGCTGTAAACGATATTGAATATGTAATAACGAGTCAGTAAGTAAATAAACAAGAGCTAAAGCTGCTTGAATGAAGATCCTGTTAATTTAAATGTAGGACTTCTGTCAGGAAAATACCTCAAAATGATCCTGAATATGAAACCAGTCTACAGGTTCTTTAAATGGTTCTTTCTGTGATCCATCAGCTCTGAGAGGCGATGGACAGTCATTGTGTTTTTTAGTCCTTTCGATTATTTTGAATTTCACAGTACTGAATCAGGGCCACACTTTTCACTTCTCCACAGCTCTAACTGTGGTCATAAGTTTCAATGGAAATACCAAAGAGAACACAGCAGACCCAGCGGAAGTAAATAAACCCTGAGACAAGAGTTTCACCATCTTCTCACGGTGTAGTGTTCTCAGTTTATGGGGGATTAGTGGAGGCTTCAGTGTCTTTTACACAGTGATGGTTTATTTAAAAGGTCAAAAATGATTCCAAATGTATAAATATAAATTTTGAACTTCACACAAAATTTATTAACAGATGAACCCATAACCCTTCAGCCAAAAAATCTGTGACCTCCACGAATTTGATGAGCCGGAAAATAATGATCAGCCCTCTGAGACAAAAGAACAAGTCTGAGAGTAAGTTTATAAAACAACTTTTAGATTTGTAACCGGGCCGTATAGTATTGTTCTGTTATAATTGCACAAAATCTGTTTCTAATGCCGAACTTTTCCTCTCTACCTGACTGTGAGGACCTCCAAGCCTGTAGTTGTGCTTATTATTAGTTAGAGCCGCTCCTTATTCTTGTCTTCTTCTGCGGTACATCCCTATAAATTTGGGGTACCCCCTTGGCCCCTCCCTTTTTCTAAAATTGCCCTGAAGGAGAGGTTGGTGTCATTTTTTCTTACAGGATTAGCATCTTTTCGTGGGCAGCGGTGGCCTAGCGGTTAGGGCGTTAGCACCATGATCGGAGGATTGGGGGCAAGCCTCTTCCCAATAGGTTGCCTGAGGTACCCATGAGCAAGTACCGTCCCATCACTCTCCCGGTAGCTTTCAATAGCTGCCACTGCGGGTTTGAGTGTGCATGGGTTAAATGCAGAGGTCCAATTTCGTTGTGGTTCATGTGTGCTGTGCCGTGACCTCGCAATGACAAGGGTTGTCACTTTCACTTTCACTTTTATCCATCCTATTATTTCTTATTATTGTGTGTGGATTTCAGTTCATCATTATGGATGACTGGATGACATGAATATTTTGGTGTAAAAGTATTGCAAATGCTAGCATTAATAAATGAGGTTTGTAGCTTAAATGTTTAGATAAATCAAGCTAAATCCCTTTGCTCTGTATTTATTTGTGTAGGAGCTGGAGCAGGTGCAATACTTGAGGTTGTAACGGTCCTGTGCCAGTAGAGGGCGCCCTGCTCTGATTGTGCACACCTGAGCTTGGGTGCCAGGTGTGTCTCATTGGGGCTGGGGTTATAAGCCCCAGTGAAACAGCGCAGGGTACTGGTCATCCTGTGTGCGCACTGTGATTACCCGGGTTTTTGAGTTTGAGTTTGAGTTTGAGTTTGAGTTTGAGTTTGAGTTTGAGTTTGAGTTTGAGTTTGAGTTTGAGTTTGAGTTCGAGTTCTGTGCACTTTATCAGTTATTAAAGTCCAGTACGAAGCTCTCGGCTCTGCGTTGGCGTTCAGCCCTCAACACCGCCACGTGACAGAGGTGTTTTTTTTTTTTTCTATTTTCCACTGTCAGGATAAAAGGAGATAAAATCGTGTGTGTGTGTGTTGGAATAAAAAAGTCCTGAAATGAATACTATATAATCCAATATAAATACATGGGTGGTGCAAAGTGTTCATTGAAGAGAAGGAGAATATATTGAACAGCCTGTACCTCATTTGTTACTGTGAGATCATTTACCTTCACAAAGTTTCACTGTGAAGATCAGAACTCTTCCAGTAACACACGTTAGAGAAACTGTCCTGATATTAGAGTATTTTACTGCTGTCTTTCACTCATCTTTCTTTCTCAGTTTCTCTTCTTATCTGTTCATTTGCCAGAACAAACTGTTCTGCTCCAGGTCACTCAGTTCAAGATCAGCTGAGACAGAGTGTGTTATGGATGTGTTTTTATGGGACATGTTTTGTAATGTGGGAAAGATTATTTTCAGCTGTTGGAGAGCATGTTCTACCTCTTCACCTCCATCGTCAGTCGCTCCAGTAATCGGTCTTCATGTTTTCAGTGGTTTATTCACTCTCAGTCTGTCATTATTTCATGAAAGAGGAGTAAACTCTGTGTAAAGTTAAGCATGAGGCCATAACCTGACACTCAACAACACTTCCGTTCAGTGTGTGACACGCACAGCACTTCATCAGGGCAGGGTTGCACTCGTGATGCACAGAGAGAAGAAATGGCTCTCATGAAGTGAAACTGATTCACCAAGTTACACTCACTAGACATATAAATAGACATTTTAAAAATACATTACATATATTATATCTTAGAAATACCAATTAATATGAACAGAAATAAAAACCGTCCTTCTTTTCATAAAGTCTTTAAAGACTAATATTTGGTTCAAATAAAGCACAAGGTTTGTGTCTTTACATTTATTTGAAAGCCAGTTTTTTTCTTTAATGGGTGTGTTAACTGAAAAAAGCAATTCAAAAAGTCATTCAATAATAAATAAGGTTTGAAATGAAATAACCAGGGATAAAAATAATGAATAATATAAAAATATATAATATAAAAACAGTATTAAAAAAAATCCCACAAGGAATAAATGAAATAAATGTAAATCCTAAAATACAGGTGAATTTTATATGTTCTGTATGTTTTCAGCAGTTTATGATGGAGGAGTAAACTCTGTGTAAAGTTTAGCATGAGGCCACGTTTTAACCTGACACTCAACAACACTTCCGTTCAGTGTGTGAGAACGGGGAGGCTGTTAACGGTTGGAAATGTGGTCAGAGAGAAACAAACACAAACTGCTTTCTTCAATTCAATTCAATGTATGCTTGTATAGCGCCTTTCACAACAGACTTGCCCCAAGGCATTTTACATAGCTGTGAGACATAGCAATTGTAAGCATGGTCTAAAAACTGAAGGCTAAAAGCTAAAGCCAGACGAGAGGAGAGGAACCAAAAACTCCACTGTGTAGAGAAAAAAACCCCTCTAAGGCTCAAAGATCAACTGACAACCCAACCCCCTTGGGTATACTAGCAGTACAAAGAATTAGTTCGGGTTTGACCCCAGAATCAGCAGAGAGTCCTAAGCTGCCTCCCAGGCTCAGCAAATCGAGCGCAGCGCCATGTACCCGTGAGCCCCCAGGACCCTTTGATGAGGATCACGTCAGATGCACCGCACAGACCAGTTGGGAGTTCAGTATTGGACTCAGGCTATGACCACAGCGGGCCCCCAGACATGTGGGGAAAGAAATGGAATGGGGAGGGTCAGTAATAAGCAGAATCCAGTAGTGACAGACACAGAAATGAAACAATACAGTGCGATGACATGTACAGCAGCACCAGCGACATTAGTAATGGTGCACTATGGTGATTGGTGCGGGTAAGCTAAACTAAAAAAGTAAGTCTTCAGCCATGATTTAAAGACCTTACCACCGCATGTTGTGTTCTGTGATTGAAATCTACAGCTTATAGCTCCTGCAAGATTTGAAAGTGAAGTGAAAGTATTAAGTTTGTCATTGTGAAACGCAGCACAACATGAAACTCAACCTCTGCATTTCACCCATACACACACATGCAGCATCAGGCAGCTATTAAAAGCGTCTAAGGAGCAGTGACGGGGATGGTGCCTTGCTCAAGGATACCTCAAGGCAACCGCCTGGTGAGGGAATCAAACCCACAATCTTCCGATCCAGGGCAACTCCCTAACCGCTAGGCCACCTCTGCCCCTTTTTTGGGCTATTTATTGTGTTCATGCTGTTTCAATAAGTAATCTCTGCTGGAAAAGGATGAATTACAAAGCACTGTGTTGTTGGATTTCAGTCAAACAGTGAGAAAATATGGATTTAACTGTTTTAAATTAAAGTATTTTCCATAAATCTATACACATATCAGATCTTTTCTGATCCCGTGGTCCCTCCAGCCTGAAAGCCATAATGGAAACGTCCATTGTGTGATGTCAGTTTTCATTCATCATCATTAAGGAGCCAGATTTAGAAAAATTTGAGAATAATAGAGCATTCTATGGTTTTAGGCACTTTCAATGCTGCAAAAAAGTTGTTCTTATTTTTCTCCAGTTCTGTGTCTTGATACAGTCACAGACTCCAGGGAGGTTGAAGAAACATCTACTCATATCTCACCTCTTTATCGCTGAACAATCACACATATAGCTATTTGCCTTAATGTTTTTATTAATTTTTTTTAGTGAAGACACACTGTTTATTAGATGCATTCATCTGGAAGCATTTCACTTATTCACTTATTTTCTTAGCTGCATGTCCTGAGTAGGGTCACAGATGGAACTGGAACCTACTATGAAACCTTCATAAGAATGTCTTGTGTCAAACAGAGGTTGGAAGCTCTGCTTAAAAATGAGAAAATATTCAACTGGAACTTCTTGGAAAACATTTTCAACAACATTTTTAGCAGTTTTTTTTAATAAGAAATTTTTAAAGATTATACTAGATTGATGTTATTGTAGGTAAGTTAACTGACTAAGCATTCTGGGCTTCCTCCACACACAAAAAAAAAACAAGCTAACAAAAAACACTTCCATCAAATTCTGAGTGTGATCACATATTTTTAGCTCAAATGCTCAAAAAAAAAAGGAAACAACAAAAACAGACCACTATCCTTCACACCTTCAGTTACCTCAACCACAAAAGTATCTGTTTCCTTTTTTCTTTTCACACGTTCTCTTAATTTAATCACAAATTTGCCACCACATCCCTTTCAGGTGTGAAGCTGGTGAAAGTGTGGCTGCTCTCACCAGCAACATAAACATGATTGTTACAAAATTGCACCTCACACTTTACACACTGCTTTAAAGTCCTCCGTCTGGGAGAAAGGAGATGAAACTCCAGCTGGATACATATGTTCACTGTCCACAGGCCTGTGCGTACAATGACTTCTCACCAACCAGTAGGTTATTTCCTCTCAACTGTGACTGTCAGTTCACACTAATCCGGTTACACACATAGAAACTCTAGGACTGAAGGAGTATCTACTTAATTTCTACACAAGTACAACTAATTCACACAAAACACTTCCACGGCAGAAGGTCTGTATGATACCAGTCAACAGGTGGTTAAAAAGCTTGTATTTTCATTTTGTACAAACAGGTTTTGAACATAAAACTATTTTAAAAAGAGTATTATCAAATCATGAAACTACAACATCAGTACAATATCTGTATGTGTGTGTGACTGAGATAATATGGAGAATCTGCAGAACTGAAACAATTTTTATGCACAAATGAAAAGACAGCTCTCTGCTGACACACATGATTATAACCTGCCTGTGAAGAGCAAAAGAAAACTGACTATAAATGGGAAAGAAACTAATATTTACAGCATTTTGAAAAAATAATAAATAAACTGACCCATCATCAATCCACACGATGATACAGAAGTTCTTATGTTTGATGTAAAACAGAATTCATTCAGCCAAACTGAACCAACAGTTTGAAAAACTCCAGTCAAAATAAAGAGAGTAGAAGAATGTGCACTGAATGTGCAGAGTTGTTCACTGATGTATTTATATTTATGTTAAAGACAGCAGTCTTAATGGGGTCACTTGGTGAGTTTGTCCAGATGAACTCTTGGCTGTTTGGTGAAAAACAGGACTGTTACCCAGCACACTACACCAGTCATGAATTCACTTCATAAAATGATCTAATAACAAATTCAGGA
>JABMDN010014846.1:0-10143 GCA_017165825.1 Hepsetus odoe
AGTCATAAGTTGATCATTCATTTTCTGTCACTTCTGTTACAGTTATCGATGAAATATGCTGAATGTAATCTATTAAAATATTGACCGTCATGTTTTTCAGCAGGTTGTGGCAGTGGACTAAAACACATCTGACCTTGTCAGCTCTATGATCAGCTCTAAAAACTATGACAAGAATCACAACTAAGACTTTTCACAGGGAAGTTATTTATGGAACATTATGCAATCGGTCTTTTTTTTTAAACGAGAAAACAGGTTCAGACACCATTTCAGAAACGTTGTTCCAAATATTATATTATATTATATTTTATTAAAATAAAAATGAACAGATGTTAAATAATTGCCTGCTTTCTCGTATGGGTCCTCATTTCAAGTCTGCTCTTATTCTCTGCATGCTGGAGTATTACTGAGTCCACATGCTGGGGATCTTATTGCTGCTTATTGCTTATATCCCTAATATCACTGAGGCAGCTAATTAAAGTGCCGGTTGATGCTTTATCACATGATTTAACATATAGGTATAGCTGAGTGTCATCAGCGTAGGAGTGGTAACTAACATTATGCTTCTGTATAATAGTGCTTAGTGGGAGCATGTAGAGGGAGAAGAGCACTGGGCCCAACACCAACCCCTGTGGGACTCCATAATTAACTAGCGACATAGGTGAGGGGGGGCCATAATCATCCATTTGGATGAAGTAATAACGGTTTGTGAGAAAGGAGTTGAACCATTTAAGGGCTGTTCTGCTAATGCCGACCGTGGAGTGAAGCCTATTTAGTAAAATGGAGTGATCTACCGTGTCGAACGCAGCACTAAGATCTAACAGAACAAGAAGAGTAATGTTTCCTGCATCACTTGAGACCATTATCTCATTCACCACTCTAGCTAGAGCAGTTTCTGTGCTGTGGCCGTGCCGGAAGCCTGATTGGAATTTATCTAAGAGGTTATGCATGTCTAGATATGACTGCAGACTCACAACTCATTTTTCAAGAATCTTAGAAAGAAACGGGACATTAGAGATAGGTCTATAATTACTAGCGAGGGTCCAAGGTTTTTAAGCTGTGGTCTAACCACTGCTGTTTTAAACTGATTGGGGACTACACCTGAGGTCAAGGATGCATTCATGATATCAAGTATAGGTGTTGATAGTATTCCTAAGGATTCCTTCAGGAGCTTGGTTGGGATGGGATCTAACCGACAGGTTGTGGACTTTGCCTTGGTTATAACCGAAAATAGCTCAGAGACATCAATGAGATTAAAATCACTAAAATATTGTAAGCACTGTTCTGGTAATGGATTAATTCGAGGGCTTATAGGGCACATTTGGAGCCTAATGTTGTTGATTTTATCATTAAAAAACTGATGAAACCTCTCGTTAGTAATACCAGGGAGAGTGCCTGATAATTCTGACCTTCTTTTTCTTAATTGGGGCTACCTGATCAAGTATCTGCCCAACTACTGTATTGTACATGTCGGTGATGTCATTAACAGTTTTGTTACCAGTGAAATCTATCTCTGTTACGGCCTCCATAAACTGAACACATTTAGCCCTATTTAAGTGTCGTGTTGTACTAGTCCTTTCACATAGGTACGGTGAAGACATAGTAATCTCAAATGTGATTAAAGAATGGTCAGAACAAAATTTATTCAGTAGGCAGATATGTGACTTTGTGTCAAGTACCATCTCATTAATAAGCACTGCCTTGTTTCCTAAGTGAAAGTGAAAGTGACAACCCTTGTCATTGCGAGGTCACAGCACGGCACACAGTAAACCACAACAAAATTGGACCTCTGCATTTAACCCATACACACACGTGCAGCAGTGGGCAGCTATTGAAAGTGCCCGAGTAGCAGTGACAGGGACGGTACCTTGCTCAAGGGTAACTCAGGGCAACCTACTAAGGAGCGAACATTTAGTGGTGAACATTTGATTTTAGTTGGACGCTGTGTTTTATTTGTTTTTATGATGGGTACTGTGAGCAGGTTACCGGCGCAGGAGCCCCTAGATTGGCGTCTGTATTGCTTCCTTATCGTACTAAGAATAGATATTCTCTGGTAATGATGAGAGAAGTCTGTTTTTAAGCTAATGTGTGACATAGGGGATGCCGTGTTATCAGGTACCTGGGTTGCTGCCAAGAGTGTACTGATAGTGAGAGAACAGCCAGCGTGTGATTTAAGATCATGGGACTGCGACCTGGGTGGTGCTCTAGAGAGTCACTTTGGCAATTTTCCTGCCATATTTTGGGAAAGCATATATGATCCTCTCCAGTTAGGATGAAGACCGTCCCTTTTATAAAGGCCAGGCCGTTCCCAAAAGAGGTCACAATTATTCACGAAGGTAATGCTTTTGGATGCACACCAAGTCTCTAGCCAGCGGTTGAAAGAGAGCAGCCTACTGTAGGTTATATCTCCTCTAAAGAGAATTGGCAAGGGACCAGACACAATGAAGTTCTGACATTTAGTTACAGCTTTTGAACACAAAGAGATGAAGTTCCTCTTTAATGCCTCGGATTGTTGGGACTTTATATCGTTAGTTCCAGCGTGAACAACTAAGGTAGGAACTTCATTGCTGGAGTAAGAGTCCAATCGTGGCTCGATGTCAGAGACTCTGGCCCTGGGGAGGCATTTCACAGAAACCGCTGGTTTAGGACGGCTAGGAACGCTAACATTCCTAACAATCGAGCCGCCATTATGAGCACCTTCTCCGCTCCAGCAGGCACGCTGCCGAGAGCAGAGTACCTGTTGGTCAGCCGAATTGAAGACTGGTGTGCAGGAGGTCCATTCTTTGAGCTCCTGGACCCCCGTTTGGCGAGCACCCAGCGTTCCCTTGAACATGCCGCTGGTGCTGGCTCCAAACCGGCTACGGCTGGGCCCGGAGGGTCTACAGCCGAGTCTAACTCGGCCAGCGGCTCCGACTGAGCCGGAACTACGCGTCCCTCGGTCTGACTACGCTGTGATAAAGTGCTAATGTGCCCCACCAGAACACGAATCCTGTCCTCCAACTGCGTTACAGTTACACATTTCCTACAGGTATAAGAGTCTACATAGTTGGACGGACAGTCTACACTGTACATGCCGCACGACAAACACAGCACAAAAGAGGGCGCCATAGTAGCACCTATGTTTAATGTGGAACTTTTATCAGGAAAACGCTGTGTCCGAGGCCGCGAACTTCGCCGCTTGTTCTGTCTGGGTCTCTTTCCCACAATGCAGTGCTGATCAGAAGATCAGAACAATGCACAATAAGTCAAGTCAAGTAGGATTTTATTGTCATTTCAGCCATATACACAGTACACAGTGAAACGAAATAACGCTCCTCCAGGACCCTGTCACAATGTGGTGCCCAGGTGTGCACAACAGGGCGCCTTCTGCTGGCACAGGACCATTACAGTACCCCTCCCCAAAGGCACCTACTCCCTGGGCACCAGACCCTGCTTCATCTGAAGCAGCGCCCCCCGAAAAGAGAGGGGTTACGCAAACATTCAACAAAAAGTCCAAACAAAGTCCAAACGAGCACTCCGCTCTCACCGCGGTCTTCTGGCGGGTTCGGCTCTACTGGCGCAGGATCGTTACAGACCCTGGTGCTACACACAAGACACAAGACAACAGCAGACGCAACATAAAACACAAAACAGGGCAACAAGTGCAGACAAGACAGACAACAACAGACAGCACAACAGACCGTACATTCATCCATAAGAGGGCCGCAGTGTTGTAGAACAACATGAGATAAATAAATAGATAATGATAATGATGGAATGAGTAGACATGAGTAGACATTAGCGGTTAAGAGTTCAAGAGTCTGATGGCCAGGGGGAAGAAACTATTTCCCATCCTGGAAGTGGAGGCCCGTATGCTGCGGAACCTTTTCCCGGATGGCAAGAGGGAGAAGAGAGTGTGGGACGGGTGGGAGGGATCATCCACAATGCTGGTTGCTTTGCAGATGCAGCGAGTGGTGAAAATGTCCTGTACAGAGGGCAGAGAGATCCCGATGATCTTCTCAGCTGTTCTCACTACCCGTTGTAGGGACTTGCGGTCTAAGACGTTAATAATAAACATCTAAACAAGATGATCCAGAGTTTAGCACTCCAACTTCTCTTTCTTTCAGCTGCTCTTGTTTAGGGGTCACCACACTGTATCATCCATTTCCATCCTTCATGTCCTCTCCGTGTTGAGAGAGAGAGAGAGAGTGAGAGAGACAGAGAGAGAGAGAAAAACAGACAGAGAGAGAGAGAGACAGACAGAGAGAGAGAGAGACAGACAGAGAGAGAGAGAGAGAGAGACAGACAGAGAGAGAGAGAGCGAGAGAGATATGATGTATTTACACTCCTCCACCACTAGAGGGAGTTTATGAGGCAGTAAAGGTGAAAGTGAAAGTAGACTCTGCTGAAAGAGAGAAGATCACACATCTCAGCGCTCTGGATTCACACAGTAAGTTCATTAAAGTGATGAAGAACAAGATCATCATCACTGTGACTTTAACAGCAGCTGCTCTGTGTGTTTGTATCAACTAGATTTGATTTGTGTGCTGAAGAAACAGGGATGTTTATTCATTAATCAGCTGAAAAGCTCTGAGAGGAAGAGAACAAACTCCAGCAGCCGATCTGCAGCTTTCAGAACAGAACTAGTGTGTGTTCAGTGTTGAACATCTGAGTGTTTCTCTATTACTCAGATATGAAGGATTATTATTAGAAAGCTGGTGATGATTTATTGTGATGAACAGTCAGGAGACAGTAATAATAAAATATGAACATTATAAAGTAATAATGTTTAATAAATGTGCAGGACTCTGAAGAAGGAAGTGAAAGTAAAGCCGCGTCCCAATCCGCGCCCTTCTGCTCCTCCACTTGACACTACCGAGTGCACTTCTAACGGTGCTGCGCTGTCTTTTACACACTGTTTAGGGCGGAAGTATGAAGTTTGGGACGCAGCCTAAAGTTTTCTGGACGCCAATCCAGCAGGAGAGGAGAGTCTGGACTTCAGCGGGTTGATTTTACACAGTAAGTTCCTGAACCGACCCTGAAACTCTTACACCTGGATGTTCAGCACAGCTCGCTTCACTGGACTTCAGTGTGAAACAGTCCAGACTAGAGAACAGGGCGGGGAGGCTGGAGAACCTCTTTATTCCGGGATGTTGGAGAACAAGTCTGTCTGGTAAAGAAGTCTGTGGGCGGTGGTGGAGGAAGGTTGTTCTGCTGATGTTTGTTGAAGTGAAACAGTTTGAACTTTGAGTGATTTTATAGAGAAACACTTTCAGTTCAAAACCTCCTCAGATCTTCAGAAACATCAGCAAACCACAGCCCAGGACAGAGGGGGACCATAACTGGTCCAGACCATTATTCACCTCCTCACCTGACCAGTAACACCAGTTACAGCAGCTCCAGCTCAGCTGTCATCTCCTTTAGAAAGATCTCAGTGATGATCATGAACCTGCTGATCATCTCACTCACAGAGTCCCTGTTCAACGCTGTTCAAGAGCAAAGATCATTTACTCCATGAGGAGCTTCATGAGGAGCT
The DNA here is from genome assembly GCA_017165825.1 of Hepsetus odoe. Taxonomy (NCBI): domain Eukaryota; kingdom Metazoa; phylum Chordata; class Actinopteri; order Characiformes; family Hepsetidae; genus Hepsetus; species Hepsetus odoe. The sequence continues at coordinate 5,513 of JABMDN010014846.1, forward strand.
TCATGAGGAGCTCTACAGAGCACTGAGAGATTTTGAAAGGTATTTAAATGGTTATAAATCAAGTCTTTTTCAATATTAATGTTTTAAATTAGTGTAAAATGATTTATTGAAAAATAATGAGAAATATTTTCCTGAATTTTGTTAACAGTGTTGTTAACACAACCTTGTGCACAACAAATAAAATAAAAGATAAAAATGTGTTTTGGTGTCTGAGCTGCACAACAGCGTGTGGTGTGTAAGAGCCTGTGAGACTGTAACACTGCAGGTTTATTTCTGGATGGAGCTGCAGGAAGAAGAAGCTCATTAACGTCCCGTTCTGAAGAGAGACTCGTTCAGCTCTTCTCTGTGTGTGTTCTGGATGCAGTGCTGACAGAGAGCAGATCTCCAGGGTGGAGCTGTGAGTGTGTGAAGAGAAACTCCTCCATGATGGAGGATCTTCATTCCAGCACTGCAGGAGGAGCCTCTGATCCACAGTGAGTCCTTTTACAGGATTCTACACTTACACACACACACACACACACACACACACACTACAGCCTCTGATCCACAGTGAGTCCTTTTACAGGATTCTACAAAACAGGAAGAACAGAATATCTGACCCTGCTGTTCAGACTAGTTTTAGAAACGTCAGAGACTCTCAACAACAGCCTCTCTCATCCTCACACACACACACACACACACACACACACACACACACACACACACACACTACAGACTCTCTCATCCTCACACACACACACACACACACACACACACACACACACACACACACACACACACTACAGACTCTCTCATCCTCACACACACACACACACACAAACACACATACACACACACACACACACACACACACACATACACACTACAGCCTCTCTCTTCCTGGATCATCATGAACACACAAACACCTACACACACACACACACATACACACATTCACACTACAGCCTCTCTCATCCTGGATCATCATGGACACACCAACACCTACATACACACACACACACACACACACACACACACACACACACACACACACACACACACACACACACACACACACACGCGCGCACACACACACGCACACACACGCAACAACAACAGCCTCTTTCATCCTGGATCATCAGGGATGAACTGTTTTCAGGGTGACCATCATTTACCTGATTTACACACACACACACACACACACACACACACACACACACACACAGACACACACACACACACACACACACACACACACAAAAACACACACAAAGAAACACACATACATATATACACACTCATGAATAAATGCACACACACAAACACACACACATCCATAAACACATTAGCACACACAAACACACACATACACAACAAACACACATATATACACACACAAACACGCACACACACACATATAAACACACAAACACGCCCACACACAAACACACACATGCACACACATACATAAACACACACACACATATGCACACACATACATAAACGCACACACACACACACAAACACACACACATACATAAACACACACATAAACACACAAATACACACACAGACATAAACACATACCTACACACACACACTCACACAAATACATAAACACACATACATAAACACACACACACACATACATAAACGCACACAAAAACACATACAAACACACACACTCACACACACAGCAAAAACACACACACACACACACAACAACAACAGCCTCTCTCCTCCTGGATCTTCATGAATGAATTGTTTTCAGGGTGAAGAGAAGGAAGAGAGCAGAACCTCCAGAACCTCCAGAACCCAGCTGTGTGTCTATGACGAGTGATTGGTCCATGGGTCAACCTCCTGAATTCAGCAGAGAACCTGTTCCCTCTGATCCAGAGTCAGTAAAACACTCAACACTCAGAGAGTCTTTTACCATATTTCACACACACACACACACACACACACACACACACACACACACACAAATACATAAACACACACACAAATACATAAACACACAAAACACACACACATAAGAACGCACACACACACACATAGACACACACACGTACATAAGCACACACACACATACATAAACACACACACACACAATCACACACAAGAACACACACACACACAAATACATAAACATACATAAACACACACAAACACACACATATACACACACACACAACAACAACAGCCTCTCTCCTCCTGGATCTTCATGAATGAATTGTTTTCAGGGTGAAGAAAAGGAAGAGAGCAGAACCTCCAGAACCTCCAGAACCTCCAGAACCCAGCTGTGTGTCTATGAAGAGTGACGCGTCCATGAGGGCACCTCCTGCTCTCAGCAGAGAACCTGTTCCCTCCGATCCAGAGTCAGTAAAACACTCAACACTCAGAGAGTCTTTTACCGTCATTTACACACACACACACACACACGCGCGTGCGTGCACACACATACACACACCCCTATACACACACATCCACACGCACACACAAATACATAAACACACACACATATGCACACACACACACAAATACATAAACACACACACACAAGAACGCACACACACATACATAAGTGCACACACACACACACACATACACATAAGCACACACACACACACACACACACACACATATACATACATAAACACAGACACACACACACACACACACAGCTGCTCAAGCTCATGGAGTGTTGGGTGTTGTAAGTTTAACAGTAATAGCAAACTGTAACAAAGTTTGAATGAATCTAAATTCGACTCCAGCGAAATAAAGAAGATCACTCCAGAAATCTGAGATCAGTTTCATTTCTGAGCTCTATCGGCTGAATCTGCTCTGAAACTGAATCTGAGCAGAAGAAGAGCCGTTAAATGAAAGTTCCACTGAAATGAACATCAGATCTGCTCCACTGATCACTGAGAGTCTCTGCTGTGTGTCTGACAGGCTGAACTTTCTCTCGTCTCAAACGTCCGTGCTGTTACTGATTTTATCAGGAGCTGGAAATCAGCTGGACTCACACGTTCCTGTAGATGTAAAGTCAGAGTAAGAATCACTCCCTTACTGTCAGCGTGAGCCGTAATGAACACTCTCTACTGTTAGAATATTATTAATCCTGCTCTTCCATCTTTTTCTTTTCTCTAGTTCTGTGAGGGTTCTGCTGACCCAGGATCAGTCCAGATGTGGAGTATGTGAGCAGATTCAGACAGATCCCGTCTCGATCACCTGTGGACACACTTTCTGTGGACAGTGCATCGACAGCTACTGGAACAGGTCTGCTCAGACAGGAGACTTTACCTGTCCTCGCTGCAGAACAAGGTCTGAAGCACATCCTGTTCTATATCCACACGAGGACATGTCCATGGAGCAGGGTTACTGCCAACCAGTGGACAATGTCCTACACAGAGTCTCAGAAAGACACAAAGCCAGCATGAAGATCAGGTACGAGAGCTTATTTGAGGGATTCAGAACACAAGAGAATAAAACGCTACTGAACAGGATTTACACTCAGCTGTACATCATGGAGGGAGAGAGTGAAGGAGTGAACGAAGAGCATGAAGTTTTAAAGATGGAGAAGAAACACCGGAACCAGCGCTCGCAGGAAACTCCAATAAACTGCTTAGATATCTTCAGACCTGTCCAGCAACGTCCAGGAGAAAGAACAAATGGAGAATTAGAAGTACAGAAGCTCAGAAGCGTGCTGACTAAAGGCATCGCTGGAATTGGAAAAACTGTCTCTGTGCAGAAGTTCATTCTGGACTGGGCTGAAGGAGAAGCCAATCAGGATGTAGCTCTGATGGTGGTGCTTCCATTCCGGGAGTTAAACCTGATTAAAGATGATCATTACAGTCTTCGTGGACTTCTGTGTGTCTTATATCCTGAGCTTAAAGTCCTGGATCCAGAGGTTTATGAAGAGTGTAAATGTGTCTTCATTTTCGATGGTCTGGATGAAAGCAGAATTCCACTGAACTTTTCAGAGAGTGACAGAGTGTCTGACATAAACACAGTGTCTTCAGTGGATGTGTTGATGACCAACCTCATCAGAGGAGAACTTCTTCCATCTGCTCTCATCTGGATAACCTCCCGACCAGCAGCAGCCAATCAGATCCCTCCTGAGTACATCGACCGTGTGACTGAAATTCAGGGATTCAATGACCCACAGAAGGAGGAGTATTTCAGGAAGAGAATTTCAGACCCAGACCAAGCCAACAGCATCATCTCCCACATTAAGACAGCAAGGAGCCTCCACATCATGTGCCACATTCCAGTCTTCTGTTGGATCTCAGCCACGGTGCTTCAGCAAATCCTGACACAACACCAAACAGAAATTCCTAAAACTCTGACTGAAATGTACTCACACTTTCTGGGCATTCAGACAATCATGAGACATGAGAAGTATGAGGAACGAAATAAGAGAGATCCAGAAGAACTGCAGGAATTTAACAGAAAGGTGCTCCTGAAACTGGCTGAACTGGCCTTCAAACAGCTGATGAAGGGCAATGTGATGTTCTATGAAGAAGATCTGAAGGAGTGTGGGATTGATGTCACTGAGGCCTCTGTGTATTCTGGGATTTGCACTGAGATCTTCAGAGAAGAATCTGTGCTTTATCAGAGGAAGGTCTACTGCTTTGTGCATCTGAGCTTTC
>JABMDN010014848.1:0-11237 GCA_017165825.1 Hepsetus odoe
AGAGTATATAATCTGGTTTAGAGGGTGTATAATCCGGTTTAAAGGGTATATAATCTGATTTAAAGGGTATATAATCTGGTTTAAAGGGTATGTAATCTGGTTTAGAGGGTATGTAATCTGGTTTAGAGGTATATAATCCAGTTTAAAAGAGTATATAATCTGGTTTAAAGAGTATATAATCGGTTTAAAGGTTATACAATCAGTCTAAAGAGTATATAATCCGGTTTAAAGGGTGTATAATCCGGTTTAAAGGTATATAATCCAGTTTAAAAGAGTACATAAACGGATTATAGGTTATATAATCAGTCTAAAGGGTAAGTAATCAGCAGAATCATAACTGAGCTCCTCTAAAGCGAACCGCTCGCGAGCGGGACTCTTCCGCTCCACCTTAAACGGTGCGCGGTTTAAGGTGGAGCGGCGCGGAGCGCGCCCCTCAGATGAGGAGTTCTGCTCCTCTCAGCGCTGAGCGGCACCGCGGGCTCGTGAAGGAGGAGAGAGTCCCAGAGACGGAAACTCCCGCCGTGCTGCTGCTTTCGCTCCTCTGAGGGAAACGGGGCTAGGAGTTAGCATTAGCGTTAGCGTTAGCAACTAACGTTCAAGTCAAAGATTTAGAAGAGCATTTCACACACACACACACACACACACACTCACACACACACACACCTCACACACACCTCATGTTCTGGGCGTCCCTGCCGCCGCTCTTGCTTTACAGCGGGATGGGGATCAGGGCCTTTTCATCATGTAGGCCACGTGAAGAACTTCTTTCAAATAGAGCGAACGTGCTGCTGCTCCCTTTGTGGGAACCGGCACCATCAGCGCCAGAGACCATGACACCATCCTGGCGCCTCCGCGGCGGAACTTCCGCGGCCCGGATGTCGCCGATATTACCAACCGTAACCGCTGCTGAGCTGCGCCGGGCGTTGCGATGCCAGTCCGTCCGACATCCGCCGTGCGCCTCACTAGCCAGACCGCGGACACCCCGGCCGGAACACTTCTGCTGTATTATGCGGCGTCAAAGTCAGTGAACCGACTCTGCCAGACCGACTACAGGGACTCGTTCATGATGTTCGCGCAGCCATAAAACTGTACTGAACACCCATTAAACAAGAAAAAAACACCCTTCACACCACATTATACACTCTTCACACACATTACACTCTTCACGCACATTATACACTCTTCCACATTACCACACCTTTACACCACGTATACCTCTTCACATTATATCTTACATTTATACACCCTCCACCACGATATGCCTCTTACACACAATACCACTCTTCTGATATACCTCCACACATTATACACTGTACATTATACACTCTTCACACACATTATACACTCTTCACACACATTATACACCCTTTACACCACATTATACACCCTCCACACCACATTATACACTCTTCACACACATTCTACACTCTTCCACCCACGTATACACTCTTCACATTCTGCCTCTTACACACACATTATACACCCTCCACACCACATTATACACTCTTCACACACATTATACACTCTTCACACACATTCTACACTCTTCACACACATTATACACTCTTCACACACATTATACCCCTCTACCACAACTACTTTCCCTCCTACACACATTATACCTTCACACACATTCTCACTCTTCCTTACACGTGCCTCTTCACACATTATACACCTCACCAAATTCTACTCTTACACATTAGTATCTTCACACCACATTCTACCTCTTCACATTATACACTCTTCACATTCTCACTCTTCACACACATTGCTACACTCTTACATTATACACTCTTCACACCATTATACATACTCTACACATTCTACACTCTTCACACATTATACTCTGCACACATTGCCACCTCCACCATTATACACCCTTCACCATTTCTAACCCCACCATTATGCACTCTTCACACACATATACACTCTTCACACATTATACACTCTTCTTTACACACACATTCTACCACCCTCCACTGTATACCCTTACACATTCCTCTTACCATTTATACCTCTTCCACAGTATACACTCTTCACACATTATACACTCTTCACACGGCCTACACCTCCACCACCACATTATCCTCTTCACACCGTATGCCTCTTCACATTATGCACTCTTCACACACATTATACACCCTTTACACCACATTATACACCCTCCACACCACATTATACACTCTTCACACACATTCTACACTCTTCACACACATTCTACACTCTTCACACACATTATACACTCTTCACACACATTATACACTCTTTACACCACATTACACACCCTTCACACAACATTACACACTCTTCACCACATTCCTCTTCCACATTCTCCACTCTTCACACACATTTCTACCTCTTGCATTGTACTCTTCACATTACACCCTCCACACCACATTATACACCCTCACACCACATTCTACACTCTTCACACACATTATACACTCTTCACACACATTATACACCTCCTGATTCTGCCTCTTCACATTATACCTCTTCCACCCATTCCTCTTCACACATTATACACTCTTCACACATTCCTCTTCACACACATTATACTCTTCTGCATTATGCACTCTTACACCACATTATGCACCCTCCTACACCACGTTCTACCTCTTCACACATTTGCCACACTCTTCCACACATTATACACCCTCACACCACATTATATACACCCTTCACATTCTACCTCACACACATTATACCTCTTCACACATTATACCTCTTCACTTATTCTCCCCCTCCACCGATTCTACTCTTACACATGTTCTCCACTCTTACTACATTCTACCTGTTCACATACCTCTACCACATGCCTCTTCACACACATTATACACACTTTACACTACATTATACACCCTTCACACCACATTCTACACTCTTCACACACATACACTCTTCACACACATTATACACCCTTCCTGTGTTGACTTCTGCACATTATCCCTTCACACCATTCTACCATACACACATTGCTCTGCTCTTCACACACATTATACCACACATTATACCTTTACACCACATTTTATCTTACACATTATCACCACTTCACCACATTTGCCTGCTTTACCTGTCATTAAACTACACACGTTGCCACCTTTACACACATTCTTTCCATGCACCTGTCATTAGGCACCACACATTATACACTCTCCACACATTATACACCCTTTACACCCATTATACCCTTTACCTGTCATTCAAACTTTACACATTATACACCAGTAAACCATTATATATATTCCACACACTCTTCACATTATACACCCTTTACACACATTATACACCCTTTACACCACATTATACACTCTTCACACACATTATACACTCTTTACATTATACATCTTACTACATTTATACACCACTTACCTGTCATTAAACTTTGCACACATTCTGCCCTTTACATTGTGCACTCTTCCACATTACGCACACTGTCATTCGACATTACACATTAAACGCAGATTGTCATTCATACACCTTTACCTTTGTTATACACTCTTCACACACATTATGCGCCCTTTACTAATCATTCAAACGTTACATTATACACATACACAGCATTATACGCTCTTCACACATTACACCCTTTTACCTGTCATTAAACTTTTACCATTAACCACCCTTTACACCACATTATATACTCTTCACACACATTATACACCCTTTACACCTGTCATTATACACCCTTCACACCACATTATACACATACCATTATACGACCGCACACGACATACACCCATTACACCCGTATACACCGCTTTACCTGTCCATTCAAACTTTACATTATGCACCTTTACTAACATTATACTCTTCACATTATACACCATACACTGTCATTCGACACTACGCATTATACGCAGCTACACGTACACATGCACAACATTTATCTACCTTTACCACATTACACCTTCCCTGTATTACACTCTTCACACACATTATACACCCTTCACACACATTATACCTTTACACATTATACACCCTTTACACCACATTATACACTCTTCACACATTATACACCCTTCACACAATTACCCCTTTTGCCCATTGTCACACCCTTTACACCACATTATACACCCATTACACACCTGTCATTCGGCTTTCCACACAATTCTCTTCCATCCCCCTCTCATTATCCCCTTTACACCATTACCACCTTCCTGTCATTAAACTTTACACCACATTATGCACCCTTCACACACATTATACACCCTTTATACCATATTATACACCCTTTACACCTGTCATTAAACACCTACAGTATGCCATTCACCTTTACATTATACCCCTTCCTCATTACACCTTTTCATCTGTCATTCGACTTTACACGACCATACCCTTTACACCACATTATACACCTTTGTCTCATTATACCTTCATCTGTCATTGACTTTACATTATGCATCACATAGTGTACACCTTCTCTTTATACCTTCACGTCTAATCATTCGGCTTTACACACATTGCTTTGCCTTCACCTCATTATACACCAACTTACACACATTCACACTGCTTTACCAGCACACCCCTTCACACATTATACCTTTACCATTCACCTTTACCACATTATGCACCCTTTACACCTGTCATTAAACTTCACACACATTATACACCCTTTACACCTGTCATTAAACTTTACACACACTATATACCCTTTACAACACATTATACACCCTTTACGCCTCATTATACACCCTTTTCACCTCATTATACACCCTTTACACCTCATTATATACCCTTTGCACCACATTATACACCCTTTACACCACATTACACACATTCTAACCTGCTACATTATACCCTTTACACCATTACACCTTTACACCACATTATAACCTTTGCATCTGTCATTGACTTTACATTATACACCCTTTATACCACATTATACACCCTTCACACCACATTACACACCCTTTACACTACATTATACACACATTTAAACTGAGCTACAGTACTGTGCAAAAGTTTTAGGCAGGTGTGAAAAAATGCTGTAAACAGAACGCTTTCAGAAATGGAAGTGTTGATCATTTATTTTCATCAATCAACAAATGTAGTGAATGAACAAAAAGAATCTAAATCAGATCAGTATTTGCTGTGACACTTTACCTTAAAACAGCATCAGTGCCTAAGTATACTTGCTGAGTGTTGAAGACTGACTGGTTGGTTGTTCCCAAACTTGTGACAGCTGTTTCCCAACCTCAAGTGTGACATTGATGATCACCCAGTACCTGTTTGGTAAACTGGTTGATCAGACACGACTATAATCCTACAGAATCCCTGTTTGTGTTGCAGTGTACCTGGAAGGAGCAGTGCTCTGAAGAGGGCAAAAGTTAGGTCACACCAAATGTGATCTGATTGAAAGTTTTTCTTTTATTCGCTCCTTTGCATTTTGTAAATTGATCAAAATAAACAATCATTATTGATATTTCTGAAAGCGTTCTTTGTTTACAGTTGGATACTCTTAAACTGAGTTATATACTCTTAAACTGTGTTGTCTATTCTTAAACTGGAGTTATATACTCTTAAACTGAGTTGTATACACTTAAACTGAGTTAACATCTCTCAGGCTGAGTTGTATACTCTTGAAGCTGGAGTTAATATGCTCTTAAAACATGTTGTATGTTCTTGACACAGGTTATATGCTCTCAAACTAGGTTGTACTCAAACTGATTGTATACTCTCAAACTGTATTGTATACTCTCAAACTGGGTGTATACTCTTAACTTGGTTGTATACTCTCACACTGGGTTGTGTCTCTCCATCTGAGTTTGTATATAACAAGCTGTGTTGTGTACTCATAAGCTGTGTTTGTATATTCTTAGAAGCTGGAGTTATATACTCTTAAACAGATGTATACATAAAACAAGTTGTCTCTCTCAAAACAGGATGTATACTCTCCAAACTCAGTTGTGTCTCTCAAAATGAGTTGTATACCTCAAACTAAGTTTATACTCTCAAACTGAGTTGTATACTCTCAAACTGAGTTGTATACTCTCGAACTGAGTTGTATACTCTCGAACTGAGTTGTATACTCTTAAACTGAGTTGTATACATTTAAACTGGAGTTATATACACTTAAACTGAGTTGTATACTCTCGAACTGAGCTGTATACTCTCAAACTGAGTTGTGTACTCTTAAACTCTGTTGTATATTCTTAAGCTGGATTTATATACTCTTAAACTGAGTTGTATACTCAAACTGAGTTGTGTACTCTTAAACTGAGTTGTATACTCTAGAACTGAGTTGTATCTCTTAAACTGAGTTGTATACTCAAACTGTTGTATATTCTTAAACTGAGTTGTATACTCTCAAACTGAGTTGTCTACTCTCGAAATCTGAGTTGTATACTCTTAAACTGTGTTGTGTACTCTTAAACTGTGTTGTATATTCTTAAACTGGAGTTATATACTCTTAAACTGAGTCGTATACATAAAACTAGGTTATATCTCTTCAAACTTCAGGTTGTATACTCTTAAACTGGGTTGTATGCACTCTTAGCAGTATTATATATTGCCAAACTGAGTTATATACTCTCAGCTGATTGTATCTCAAACTAGATTGTATATTCTTAAACTGGAATTATATACTCTTTAGCTAGATTATATACTCAAACAGTTGTATACTCTAAAACAGCTGTATACTCTTAAACTGAGTTGTATACTCTCGAACTGAGTTGTGTACTCTTAAACTGAGTTGTGTACTCTTAAACTGAGTTGTGTACTCTTAAACTGGGTTGTATACTCTAGGCAGATATATCTCTTAAACAAGGTGTATATCTTAAACTGAGTTGTATACTCTCAAAACTGAGTTGTGTACTCTTAAACTGAGTTGTGTACTCTTAAACTGAGTTGTATACTCAAACTGAGTTGTATACTCTTAAACTGAGTTATATACTCTTAAAACTGTGTTGTATATTCTCAAACACAGTTATATACTCTTAAACTAGGTTGTATACATAAACTGGGTTGTATACTCTTCCCAGCTGAGTTGTATACTCTGAAAGAAAGCTAGATTATTCTGCTCTTAAACGGTGGTATGTTCTTAGGCTGGGTTATATACTCTTAAAACTGGTTGTATGCTCAAGCTGAGTTGTATGTTCTTGACTGAGTTATGTACTCTTCCAACTGATTGTATGTGACAGGTTGTATACTCTAAAACAGCCTGTATCCTCTTAAGCTACAGGTTGTATGCTCTCAGACTGAGTTGTGTATATGAAACAGAGTTGTATACTCTTAAGCTACAGATTATTATACTCTAAAACTGAGTTATATACTCTTAAACGGAGTTATATACTCTTAAACTGAGTTGTATACTCTCAAAACTGAGTTGTGTACTCTTAAACTGAGTTGTATACTCTTAAATGGAGTTGTATACTCAAACTGGTTGTATACTCTTAAACTGAGTTATATACTCTCAAACTGAGTTGTATCTCAAACTGAGTTGTATACTCTTAAACTGAGTTATATACTCTCAAACTGAGTTGTATACTCTAAAACTGAGTTATATACTATTAAACTGAGTTATATACTCTTAAACTGAGTCCATACTCTCTCAGGCAGGTTGTACTCTTAAACTGAGTTGTGTACTCTTAAACTGAGTTGTATACTCAAACTGAGTTGTGTACTGTGTACTGTGTAGGGGTGGTGGTGGTCTAGTGGTAGGGTACTTGCCTACGGACCTATGGATTCAGGGATTCCTGGATTTGAGATCACCTCTGGCACCACCACCATTGGGTCCCTGGGCAGTACATCAACCTAGGCTGCTCAGGGGACTGTCCCTGTAATTAGGACATGGAAGTCGCTCTGGATAAGAGCGTCTGCTAAATGCCATAAATGTAAATGTGTACTCTTAAACTGAGTTATATACTCTCAAACTGAGTTGTATACTCAAACTGAGTTGATCACTCAAACTGAGTTGTGTACTCTAAAACTGAGTTATATATTTTTATACTGTATAGGAATATAAAGTCTGTTAAACTGCGTTACAGACTGTTTTAAATGATATGTTCTAGATAGGAGAGAATACTGGGCGTGTGTTCCATGAACTTTGTATTTTTTTAGAGTCAGTTCTCTGAATGAATCCCCTTGAGCTAGATTGAGAGACCCTGATGTCCTAAAGGTAGGTGCTGGTGGAGAAAGGAGAATGCAGGCCCAGGCAAGAGTGCCAGGAAGAACTGCCTGTGAATCAAAGAGATGAGGTCCATGAGATCAGTGCAGGAGAGAAGAGAACCCACCCCCAAGGCTAGGAAGTAGGAGGAGTGAAGGCCATGAGAAGGAAAGGTGGAGGAGAGATTCACCTACAGGTGATAAAAAATGTATGCAGAGGTAAATATGGGGCCCAGAGCTTTCCAGAGGAGGGTGTGTTGCCAGTTAAATAACATTTATATATCGTGTGTGTGTGTGTGTGTGTGTGACCTGTGTCATAGATGTGCAGCTGCTCACAACAACTGATCACATGGAGAACTGTAAAGGAAGTGTCTTCATTCTGACAGTTCGTGCACTTTCAATATTATTCAAATCCTTTCCATTTCTTTTATGCAAACATCCCAGACTGTGTCGCTCCGGGGGTTTTCCACGAAAACCTGCAGAAAAGAGTGCCCAACAGAGCACTGGGGTGTGCAGGAGGGGAGTGTCTACACCCCTCCTTGTTTTCTGTAGTGGTGAGAAAATCCTGTCTCCATTCAGACCTTCTGAACTTTCTCATAAAGAGTCGATTTAATCAAGAAATGTTGCTGCAAAATGTCCTAAAGATACAAGGTTCTACATAAAGGGGTTCCACCCACTCAGCCTTTAGCATCAGCAGTACATGCAGTCACCTGATCATCTAGATCATCTGTCTAGTTCTTCTCATATTGTGTCTTAGTTAGAGCAACATTTCTGCTTGGAAGGTTCAGGCGTAGATCACTGTGGATGTAACACAGGGCTATCAAACTGCTCAGAGTACAGGACCTGGACTGAAAATGAGAACAACAACACTGTCGGCACAGGAAGATCTGGAGAACTGCTCCCAGGTGGGGGCTGGACCAAAAATGAGAGCAACAACACTGTCCTTGGGAAGATCTGAGGCTGCTCAGGTACAGGACTGGATGAACATGAGGGGACAACAACACTGTCCTTCAGGAAGAGATCTGGAGAACTGCTCAGGTACAGGGACTGGACTGAACATGAGAGACAACAACTTACTGTCCTTCAGGAAGATCTGGAGAGCTGCTCAGGTACAGAACTTGGACTGAAAATGAGAACACTGTACTGTCCTTCGGAAGATCTGGAAGACTGCTCAGGTACAGAGACTGGACTGAAAATGAGAACAACAACACTGTCCTTCTGGGAAGATCTGGAGAACTGCTCAGGTACAGAGACTGGACTGAAAATAGAGACAACAACTGCTGTCCTTCAGGAAGATCTGGAGGCATCAGGTACAGAACTGGACTGAAGAAGGCGGGAACTAACAACACTGTCCTTCAGGAAGATCTGGAGAAGAACTGCTCAGGTACAGACTGGACTGAAAATGAGAGACAACAACACTGTCCTTCAGGAGGATCTGAAGAACTACTCCTCAACTATACATTAAACAAGAAAAAATTCTTATGAATTTTTATACAAGAAAAATTCCTTCTTGCTTCAAGAAAAAGGTTCGTGCACCTGTTACCGTGGTGATTACACTTCCGTAATCAAGAAGGATTATCACCTGGTCGTACGATTCCTGAGTCCTCTCTCAGCTGCTCATATAGTACATGTGAAACCCAGCTGAGAGGATTGAAATCATATGACCATCTGAGAGGATCAGAGGAGTCATGTGACCATCTGAGAGAGTTAAGGTCATATCTGAATGAAGAGGGATTCGGAGTCATATCTAGATGATAGAGGATTCAGGAGTCATATCTAGATGATGAGGATTCAGGAGTCATATCTAGATGATAGAGGATTCAGGAGTCATATGACCATCTGAGAGAGGATTCAGGAGTCATATCTAGATGATAGAGGGTTCAGGAGTCATATCTAGATGATAGAGAGATTCAGGAGTCATATGACCATCTGAGAGAAGTTAGAGTCATATCTGAATGATGGAGGATTCAGAGGAGGTCATGTTTGTCTGAGAGAGTTCAGAGAATGTATGTCTGGATGATGAAAGTTCAGAGTCCTTATGTGCATCTGAGAAGAGGATTCAGGAGTCATATCTAGATACGGTAGAGGATTCAGGAGTCATATCTAGATGATAGAGGATTCAGGAGTCATGTGAACAGCTGATACAATTGACTGGATGTATCCATAAACATCAGTTTCACGTCCACCTGTCCTGCCCTTTTGAACGGGACGATCTGATCGGATCGCCTTCCCATTCACACCCTGAAGTCAGAGTGACTCCCCAATTCGTTCTGGGGACAGGAGTTCAGGAGAGCCTTTGTGGACGAGGAGAAGAGGCCTTTAGGGGACACTGATCTCGTCCCTCAGAGAGACGTGGATGATTAGCAGGGTGATCAGGGGAGACGGGACGGAGGATTACATGAGACACAGAAAACGGGATTAAGAGGCCAATCTGATTTCGTCAATCACATCCTCCGTTCATGTTTAACCAAGGCCTGATCCCTGACTCACTCGCACACACACACACACACACACACACACACACACACACACACACACACACACACACACACACACACACACTCATCCTAATGTTCACGATAACACCTCCGGTGACCTTTGCCCGTCACAAGCCGAGGGACGACCTTCGGCCTGAAAAATATCTGTGATGTGTCGGAGCAGTTTGGACCTGATGGCGTGACTCTGATCACACCATCCGCAATCTGGAGGGGGAAGCAAAAGTTTTGGCTCCCAGCATGTGGCTTATTACTGACCTGCTGATGGGATAATAATAATATTTATTATTATTATTATTATTATTATTATTTAAAGGGACCTTATGAACAAAGAATTATCCTCACCTGTTTATAAACAATGTTAAAATTGATAAAATGGCAAAAAAATAATACAAATAAAATTATTACAATAATAAAAAAACAAAACAACATGACCAGTAGCGTTAATATCGATCAGGATAGTGATTAGAATGTGTTGTTGTTACTGGTTAACTGGTTATAATCTTCTTCTCTTTTGCATTTTTGTGTGAAGCACTAATCACTTCCTGTATTTTCTGTTCTCGCTCTCTCTCTCTCTCTCTCTCTGTCTCTCTCTCTCTCTCTCTCTCTCTCACTCTCTCTCTCTCTCTCTGTCTC
>JABMDN010014960.1:0-10004 GCA_017165825.1 Hepsetus odoe
ATGATCAGAGCAGTGGCCAGAAGAGAGCACCATGTTTACAGGTGATGAGACTAAGACTAATACGGCACGACACACACACACTCTACCTTTGCTCTTTCTGTCATTGTACAAAGGCAGAGTGGTGGCCAAATGCTGGAGGGATGTATAAGTTGAGTGTTTATGTTGCCTGTATGTCACTCAAACACTACTGTATTTTTTAAATATAATGCAATACATAGCAAATACTAAAAGACAATGTATAGCACAGAATGGGAGATATAGAGAAATTGCTAATTGCATGGTAAAGATTATACACGAGGAAAAAGAAAGAGGGGGAGCTCCCCAGTGCAGTACTCACGTGAGCTTTCACAGAAAGAGAGGGGGGGGGGGAACAAAAAACTAAAAAAAAAAAAAAACCTCAGGGTTCAGTGCAGCATCAGTGCAGTGTTCCAGAGAGAAATCCGCCCATCTTTACACATCCGTATCCTAGACAGGGCTTAAAAATCCCCCCCCAGTTTGCCATTGAAAGAGAAAATCTAAACAAAACAAGCACTGCTGCAACAAAAACAAGAGATAATGAAAGAGAGAAAATTCAGAAAGCAGAGGAGTCAAGGGGTAAGCAGGCAGCAGGGCGTAAGCCAGTGAGAGTGAACGTGTGTACGTGTGTGTCAGTGTGAAAGAGAAAGAGAGAGAGAGAGAGCGCAAGACAGAGGGAGGGAGAGTAGAGACAGTGGAAGCATATTGGCTATGAAGAGGAGAGAAGGGGGTATAGACAGCCAATGAGAACAACACAGCATGAATGACTGAGGAACTTAGGAGGCTGAGCCCTACGTCTCTCATGATGGTAACTATCACATTCTGTGTGTGTGTGTGTGTGTGTGTGTGTGTGTGTGTTGCCGCCTTGGCCCTAAAACACAAGCAATTCCATTCAAATAATGGGTAAATAAAAAGAAGAGGTGGTGGGGTCATCATGTCCTGAAAAGGCTGGACATTACTTCTATATATTGCTTGGGACAGAGATTAGCACTTACAGTGGAGATTAGAGAGATATGCCTTGGCCAATAAATCAATGGCTCCCCTTGTATGATGAAGACTGATGGCATCTACAGAGCAATCATGTGAGCAACATTGTGAAAGAGGCTTTTGTTTTCGGCAGAGCTGGGAGGGGGTACTTAATTAGCATACATGGCAAGAGTTGGGGGAATTAATAGGGGGAGGTGTTGGGGGTGAAGACAGTCAGTGTGAAGAACGAGGTAAGACTGACCTGAAGTTTGAAGAACACTGACTGCAGTGATATCAGAATAAATAGCTAAGCTATGTTACAGAAAAAGCAGACATGAACAGCAGCTTGGTAGGGCCAGACGTGGGGTCGTATTATCACAGCAGGCTTTCAAGAGGAGCTTAAAAAAAAACCTAGTGGTGTAAAAAGATGTGTATGGGAGCTTGTAGGCCTCTAGGCCAGACTTTCTACTGCCATTCTGTTCCTGCCCCACACAGTTTGGGCCAGTTTTAGCAGATTGAGGGTGTGACTTGGGTTTGGATCTGGGGGAAGGGCTGTGCATCTCAGCCAGTGAAAGAAAGATCATGTGCGGATGGGGGAGGGGGCGTGGCTCGTGCTGAAGGCCTGGATCTCATTGTGCCAGCAAGCAATGTTGCCATGGAGACTGCATCCAGTGCAGTAGAGCTGAGATGGCTGCCTGCCTCTTACCCCTCCCCTTTCTCTCTCACTTCCTCTCTTGACTACTAGTAGCCTGGAGCACCATCACCCAAGAAAAGCAGAAAAGTGGTAGTCTCATAGAGGACAGTATTTTCACTGAAAAGTAGTGTAGTCATAAGAGTTGTGTGACGGTGCATTTTCCTATGATAAGATCACACAGAGACCTCATGGGCCCTGTTACATCAAAAACAGAAATGCACATGAGCCAAATATGTTTCCTCAACATTTTCTTTCTGTTAGTTCAAAGTGTGCAATTTGACAACATGGGATCCTCAGTAGATTCACCAGTTATGTTTGGGAATAAATTGAACAAACCTAAGACAAGCGCTGCATTGTGTTGGTTCTAACATTAAATACTACAACCTGTACCGCAAAAATGTCCTCAAGCATTGAGATACATGAAATGACGAGCCACGTTATCAGGCACAGGTAAGGTATTTGGTTACCTTGGTCTGTCCATTTCATCTGCCCTGCTTACTATACAGGTTTAGTGGCCTAGTGGTTAGGGAGTTGTTCCCTAGATCAGAAGATTGTGGCTTCGATTCCCTCACCAGTAGGTTGCCCTGAGGTACCCTTGAGCAAGGTATAGTCCCCTTCACTGCTCCCCGGGTGCTTTCAGTAGCTGCTGTGTGTGTGTATGGGTGAAATGCAGAAGTTGAATTTCGCTGTGTCGTGCTGCGTTTCACAATGACGAGGGTTGTCACATTCACTTTTTTTCATCCGTTATTAATGCATTTACTTCGTTCATTAACGATCAGGACCCCCACGGCACCACAAGAAAGCAGGTAGTATTTTGGGTGGTAGGTCATTCTCAGCATAGCAGAGATACTAGCATGTCATAGTGTGTGCACGCATGGATACTATTTAAAAACTCCAGCAGTTCTTCTGCAGCCCACTCTATTAACACATGACCTGTAGCTCCACTACACAGAAAATTACAGATGAAAGTTCACCTGACGCAGCACTGCTGATGCTGTTAGTAATCCTCTAGTTCTTCATCAGGGATGAGTTTCTGCCACAGGGCGTTGTGGCTGGGTAGTTTGGTTCATGAAATACTCTCAGTCCAGCAAGTGAGAATGACTGAGGGGATGCAGGGAGTATTCTGTGTATACTTACCAAATTATACACGTTAACATCTTTTTACAGTTTGTACAAAAAGACAGCTTTCTCCTATTATTTTTTCTCCTAGAATAAGTACTCATAGTTGACATGAGGGAAGCCTATCCAGAGCTACAAAGACTTGTCTATATGCTGGTCTACAAAGGCAGCAATCCATTTCTTATTGATGAATTGTCTGGCACCCAAGCTAACACTATAGCAGCAAACATCAGTGTTTCACAACATTCAACAGCCTCAAAACAACAGTATTATATATTATCAGCTTAAAGCATGCAAACACTCTGCTGGTCACACGAATTGGTAAAGGTTAGAGCTTGGCTGGCTTTGCTTGCTTAGACAAGCCTTTTGTATTCTAGAGGAGTTTGAAAGATTAAGACTCATTTCAAAGCTTAGCCTCTCCTAATCATCTCTGGATCAAAGGTCATTCACAGCAGTAATACCAAAGTCCTCCTAGCCCGGCCTTGCTGTATATTCTTTAAGTATTGTGAACAGACAGACATGAAGTATTACCAAGTAAATATACGTAATACTTAGTAATATAATTACTAACAAATCTGACCAGAAAGAAATTAGTAATTTGGAAAGTAATTTGTCGCTAAAATCCTTTGATTCAATACAGAGGTATCACAAAAGGCATTTTTGTTGATTTGACAAGATTCACACTAGAAGGCTCTGAAAAATCTTGCATGGAAAACAATTGTTTAATCATTAGTTTTAAAGCAGAACAGCATCTTTAGCAAAAAGTCCAAAAACGAACAGAACCTCTTGCAGCAACACCAACAGCCAGGTTTTTTACATGGATAGATGAAGATGGGGAGCTGGGCCTGTCCCGAAGAACAAATGGCAGAGCAACAGCATGGACAGGTCCACTACAAAGCTCCTTGTAAATAAATTAATGAGAAGAGCTTTTAGAGCATGCCTTCATTGAGTCACTTGCACACGTCATGTTTTCTGTCAAGAGGGAGTCTAGAAATGACCTGTCCTCAGCCCACTTTCACCAAGAGTCCATTCACTCAAACACCGACCCCCTCTTTATTCTCGATTACTGCCAGTTTAATTTCCACTTCGGCTCCTCCGGATAAGTATTCATTTAGGCAAGTAGGCCGGCTCATGAATTCCACAGCGGAGGGGGATTATGGTTGAAGGAAAATGATCCGGAACAGAAGTCGCCATTAATTAATCCCTTTTAGGACTCAGTTCATGAGTTCCTTTAGTGAAATTGTAATTTGGATTTCATCAGTTTAGCAGTCAATAGTCTTGACATGCTCCTTAATATGCATACTGATTTTTGTAAGCAAATCCCAGTTCATGAATTACAAATGGCTGAGATCCTAACTTACCCAATCATTCTGCCTGCCATCTCAGGGATCACACCCAAGCCCTCTATATAGGTGTTTTTGTGCTGACCTGCAAACAAACAAGTGGGACGTAGTTGGGTTAGAAAAAAAATAAATAAATTGTGCTACTGACTAGGTTACCAAAGTAACAAAAAGTGCCTTCCTCCTGTGAAAAAGCTCATACATGTGTTGACATCAAACCCTGGTGAAAATGGTTAAGTCCAAACACTCCTACTAGGCCACAGTTTTACAATTTAGGGTACAGCTGTTGCCTGTATGACACTGAACTGAGGTCATGACCACGGTTACTATTTACAGGATTCATTAAAGAGCACAAAGCACAAAGGGGGCAGCAGGGCAGTGAGCATCCAGCCTTGATGTCACAATATTACCAGCCCTTGAAAAAGAGTAAAATGATAAAAATGTGGCTGATCAGTATGGAATGTGATGCACAATATCAGTCAGACTCCGATGACAAGGAATGCCTTTCAGTAAATTAAATTGTGCTTGGCAATTTTTCACATTTCTCTAATAAACTGCTTCTCATTTATGTGTTGCTTTTTCTCTGGTGACATCTACTGGTGTAAAAGACACACCACTTATACTGAATGTGAAAACAGACATTGGAAATCTTGAACCAGTTTCTTTGCAAACAGCTATTTACTTTTAATACTTTATCAAGTCAACTTAATCACATTAAAAATACTTCTGAACAATGAGCAATATTACAATGTTAGCAGTTGGCAAACACATTTACACTTTGGCATTCTGAAGAAAGGATATATACACACCATAGTCCTTGTAGGTCTAAAACTTTGAACCCTTCTTTATAAATCACACAATCCAGTTGTTTATTTCTTTAAGAAACAAAAGTAGCCTCACCCATTACATTAGAAAACTAAGAAATAATAAAAAAAAAAAAATGTTCTGGCCTGAAGTCCTCAAAGTCACCTTCTAATGTGGATCTTGCAGTCCAAGGTCGATCTTCTCTGCTCCTGTTCGTGTTGAAGTCTCTTGCATCTGCCTCCACCCCCCTTCTAAGAGACACACACACACAAACAGCATCATGCACATGCTGTTCATTTATATGTAGTTGCAACTACTTGTTTGATTGAAAAACAGCAAGAGGATCTTATGTACATTTTGATTAAATCCTCCCAGAACTTAAGTCAACAGATGCCACAAGGGCTTTTTTGGTTGAATACAATTGTAGCGGACTCTCTACAGTGGACATTTTTTTAAAGCAGTTATGACAAACATTTAAAAAAAAAAAAAACAAAACAGGATTTGTGGATCAGTTTTTAAGAATTTATCTCCTAAACCACATTACAGAAACAGAAGCAGCCTATGACTGTTTAAGGGAGTTGAACAGCCACTGGTCCTGCATGAAAGGGGAGTCTGTTTACAGGGTTCCCCCCCAAAGGGATATTATTTCACTGTGACACTGGCTAAATGAGAACATGCTGTAAACAACACCGCTTCCTAGGCAACAGGGTAAATGCCCCCAGAAGCCACACCAATCCCTCTCATACAGAGAGAGGAGGAAGAGAATGAGAGTATGATTTCGGTGAGAGCAGATCTAAAGCTTAAAATAATAGATGATAAAAATAAAAAGGACTAAGCTTTCCTGCTGTTTCTTGGCAAAACCTCCTGAGCCATCTTAGGATGTTGCAATTTGCATGAAACATTTAAGTCTCTTCAGGTAAATGCATAAAGAACAATGCATAAAGAATAATAAATGGGGTGGCAGTGGTCTAGTGGTAGGGTACTTGCCTACGGACGGTTCGAATCCCACCTCTGGCACTACCACCACTGGGTCCCTGATCAAGACTCTTAACCCTGAGTTGCTCCAGGGGGACTGTCCCTGTAATTAGGACATGTAAGTCGCTCTGGATAAGAGCGTCTGCTAAATGCCATAAATGTAAATGCCCGTGTACAACAATCACTGCTTTTGGTAACAAATGCTGGGATGTTTTCACCCATAAAAAAACCATTCCTAACGGTCTGAATGCAAGTAAAAGCAAAAAAACCAAAGCAAAAACATTAATAAAAAAGAGTAATGTGGACAACCACACTTTATTACATAAAAATATACAAAATGCTTTAAGAAGCAAAGAGTAAATGAACAAGTGTTCCTTTTACATGTAAACTGCATAAAAACCAATAGGCTATGATAAGAAAAGCTTGAAATTAAAAGAATAAAAACAAATAAATAACATGCATTTTAGGCTGATGGATTCACTTGAGACACCATGATCAAATCTCAAAACAAGTCCACACTTGTCTTGGCCCACACAATTCATTGTGAAATAGGGGTCTGTAACAAGAGTAAAACTCTAAAAACAGAACTGTAAAAACACAACTCTCAGTCTCTAAGCATCTGCTCTTTCACAGTCCCCTACAGATGCAGGCCTTCCTCGGTCTCCAAAACGCCTGAAAAAGGTGACCAGAGCAGAAGACTCCTGCCTTTTGAGGATTGGAGGTTCTTGACTGTTTCGACTCTGGAATAAACCCCCAAAACGTGAGCCAGAGGTGGAGACTGGAGCTTCAGAGCCCACGGAGGCAGACCTTAACAAAGAAATGCCTGAGGGGCAGTCCAGTGCCTGAGATGCTCCAACACCTGCTTGTGTCAGCAGAGAGGTAGACATGCTGTGAACGTACGACCTGCATGTGTGGGCAAGCAGAGGATGCTTGCTCTGTACAGGTGTGTCCGGCAGCACCCACACACCATCGTCCAGTTCCTCATCCCTGGTAGCTGGACTGAAGGAGTGCCTGCGGTTCGGTGTGTTTCTTGGAGAGATTTGGGGGCTGAGAATCATCCAGGGAGAACTTATGCACTCAAAGCCACTGTGTACGGCCAGGTCCACTTCTCGCATGTCTCTGCGGACAGGAGATGAAAAAGTGTCTATGTTTTTAACATGTTCTGGGGCAGGGTCTCCATTTAGACGGTCACAGCTAATCTGGTACTGCTGAGTCTTTGGAGAAAACTCAGGGACCTGAGTAGTATCTTTTTGCTTCTTGTCTTGGCCATGTCTCTCACTGCTCTCCTCTGCTGACATGATAGTGTCATTATTTATAATAAAACTCCTGGAGCGGCCTGTTTTGCGGTCACAACTTTTTGGAGTGCTCTTGCAATCGATGCAAGATGCCCTCTTTTGGCTAGTTGGTGTTTGCAGATTGTGCAAGGTGCTGGCTATCTCTTCCTGTTTGGTTTGGAAGCTCTGCTCTGGTTCCATGAGTTGTTCATCACTTAAAATGCCAGATTTTTTCTCTGGTTTGGCAGGGCTATCTAGGGCTGTTTGTGAGGTTTCTACCAGAGTGTTCATATTGTTGAACAGTTTAGTTGGGCTCTCTTTCCTAGATAAAGCCTGTCTCCTTCGTGCTGGACGGTCAGCAAGAAAGCTAGTCAAGACAGACTCCAGGGCTGATGCCTCAGCATCTGACTCGTGGCTGGAACAGGTGGCGATAGAGCGGCGCTTGGCTGCCCGGCTGAGTGCCTCTCTCTCCTTCTGTTGGCGTCTCTGCCTCTCTTTTACCTCCCGCTCTCTATTTTCCTGCTCAACACAGACAAGTGAAGGTCAATAAGTGATTAAAACCATCAATACAAATAAAACTTTACAGGTAATGATCTCATTCTATACTCTGCACAATTATTAGGCAAGTATTTCAGGATTCATTTTAATCTGGAACAAATCCAGCTAGTCAATCCAAAATGTTAATAACCCTGAAACTTGAATGTTTTACAAAGCAAATGTGAGTGTGAACATTCTCAGGGGAAAACCTGTGTGCACATTATTTGGGTTTATTAGGATTATTATGCAACTAAATGAAAACCAAAAATTTTCCCATCACACTTGGTTTATTTTTCTCACTTTAAGAAATGGAAATGTAATTTAATAATCCATTTAAGAAGAGCCCACAAGTTCTCAATAGGGTTTAGGTCTGGTGGGGAAGGGGGGGCCATGCCATTATTCTTTCATCTTTAAAGCCTTTACTGGCCACGCAGTGGAGTACTTCCATGCATGCAATGGAGCATCATCCCACATATAAATCATGATCCTGAAACGCTGCTTACTAAAAACTGGCAGTAGGTTTTTATTTTGAGTCCATCTTCAACCCAGTAAGGTTCAACTAGCTTATCTTTAATAATACCAGCCCATACAAGTACCCCACCTCCACCTTGCTGGTGTCGGAGTCGAAATGGAGCTCTGTGCCCATTACTGATCTAACCATTTTACCTGAGGCAAAGACGCTGCCTAATAATTATACACACCTTGCTCCACAAGTTGGTCTCCTCAGGCCACACTCTCCCTCATTAAATAAATACACATCACCAGATCCGCTTAATCCAATTAGCCAATTATTATTCAAGTTTATACAGCCTGGAGTTGGAATATTTGCATAAAAATGCTAGTCAAAATACTCACTTGCCTAATAATTGCGCACACAGTCTAGATAATAGTTTCTATTAGGAATTCTAGATTGTCTGGTTATTTACCAACATTAATCCAGCCCCATATAACTTATATTTTTCTAATTTCCTTTGAGGAAAAAAAAGTTACAAAAAACAAATGTAGACTTACTACGATCATTGTCATTATTGATCACAAAAAAGTAGGTATCCCAAATCAAGTGTTACATTTTTTAGAATAGAAAAGAATACACTGTTGAGCTCAGAAGAAAAAAACAAAAACTGCAGTAATGAAGGAGGTGTATGTGTGTTTAAGTTGTGTTAGAGATGACTAACAGGCTCAATACAGAGGATTTACCTAATGCAAGTCATTGGTAAGGCTATAAAACAGGAAGGTCAGATTAGGAAAGGCTGTTCTGGAACAACATTATGGACAAGACAGTCATCGATTAACTTCATAACACCAGGAAGTGCAGCAGTGGAGTAGGGAATGAATTACTCATGATGCAAAGCATACTGCATCATCTGTTAAGCATGGTGAAAGTAATGTAATGGTGTGGACATACTGTAAATGGCTGCCAACAGAACTGGTTGCCTTACATAAATGATAACATGCAGCAGGATAAATTCTAGAGCATGTAACGTTAAATTAATTGCTCATATGTTTCAAATTTAAAAACTAAAAGCTCCACAGTTCAGCTGGACAATGATACAAAGCATAATGTGAAAGCGACCCAAGTCTTTTTATGACAAAGAATAAATGTTTTGCCATGTTAATCACCTGACCTCAATTCAACAATGGATTTCACTTACTGAAAGCAAAGCTGGAGGGAAAAAACCCAAAAAACAAGCTAGAGCTGAAGACAGCTTCAATAAACAGCTAACGAAGAATTACCCAAGAAAATATACTCAGTATCTGGTAATGTCTACGACTTATGATCTTTAGGCAGTCACTGACGGCAACGTGTGCAGTCACTGATGGCTATGGAAATGTGTGTACTTTATACAATATTCGTCAAATCTAAAAGCATTTTAAAGCTTTTAGATTAAAGCTTCACTTTGAGCTTAAAATCATCGGAGTTTAAATTATACTCAAATATTGTGTGTCAATATAACAATGTTGTCAACATTGAAATATTTTGAATTGACTATACAAAAACTTTTGTACTGTGCAAAAGTTTTAGGCAGGTGTGGAAAAAAATGCTGTAAACAAAGAATGCTTTCAGAAATATAAATAATGATTTTTTTTATCAATTTACAAAATGCAAAGTGAGCAAACAAAAGAAAAACCTAAATCAAACCAATATTTGGTGTTACTACCTTTTGCCTTCAAACCAGCATCAGTTCTTCTGGCCCCCACAGAGCCCTGATCTCAACATCATCCAGTGTGTCTGGATTACATGAAGAGACAGAAGGATGTGAGGAAGCCTACATCCACAGA
>JABMDN010015118.1:0-12692 GCA_017165825.1 Hepsetus odoe
GGACAACGATACAGAATTCCATACCGGATCGGTCGAGGCCCGGGTTAACAACGACCGCAATCAGTGCTGTTAGCCTACAGGGTGCTGGTGGAAATTGGACTACTGTTGGCCAAAGAAGAAGAAGAAGAGGAGGAAGGCATGCCCAGAGGGAGAAGGAGAGAAAGAAGGAGAGGAGAGTGGAAGTGAGGGTAGGGACTTTAGGTAGAGAATTAGCTGATGTGATGGAGAGAAGGAAAGTTGACATTTTGTGTGTGCGAGAGACTAGATGGAAGGGTAGTAAGGCCAGGTGTATTGGAGGGGGGTTTAAACTGTTCTACCATGGTGTGGATAGAAGGAGGAATGGAGTAGGTGTTATCCTGAAGGAAGAGTATGTGGAGAGTGTTTTGGAAGTGAAGAGGGTGTCAGGGAGGGTGATGAGTTTGAAGCTGGAAGTTGAAGGTGTGATAATGAATGTTGTTAGTGCTTATGCTCCACAAGTTGGTTGTAAGATGAAAGAGAAGGAAAAATTCTGGAGTGAGTTAGATGAAGTGATAGAGAGTGTACCCAGGGGAGAGAGAGTGATGATTGGTGCAGATTTTAATGGTCATGTTGGTGAAGGGAACAGAGGTGATGAGGAGGTGATGGGTAGGCATGGTGTCAAGGAGAGGAATGCTGAAGGTCAGATGGTTGTAGATTTTGCAAAAAGGATGGAAATGGCTGTAGTTAATACTTATTTTAAGAAGAGGGAGGAGCACAGGGTGACGTATAAGAGTGGAGGAAGATGCTCACAGGTGGATTATATTCTTTGCAGGAGGGTCAGTTTGAAAGAGATCAGAGACTGCAAAGTAGTGACAGGGGAGAGTGTAGCTAAACAGCATAGGATGGTGGTCTGTAGGATGACCTTTGAGGTCAAGAAAAGGAGGAAAGTGAAGGCAGAGTCGAGGATCAAGTGGTGGAAGCTGAAGGAGGAGGACTGTAAGGTGGAATTCAGGCAGGAGTTAACACGGGCACTGGGAGGTGTTGAAGAGCTACCGGATTGCTGGGAAACTACTGCAGAAGTGATAAGGCAGGCGGCTTGGTGTGACATCTGGAAGGAAGAAAGAGGATAAGGAAACCTGGTGGTGGAACCAAGATGTCCAGGAGTGTATTCAAAAGAAGAGGGAGGCAAAGAAGACATGGGACAGTCAGAGAGATGAAGAAAGTGGACAGGTGTATAAGGAGATTAACCGCAGGGCGAAGAAAGCAGTGGTGAAGGCCAAAGATAAGGTGTTTGAGGAATTGTATGAGAGGTTGGACAGTAAAGAGGGAGAAAAGGAGCTTTACCGATTGGCTAGACAGAGAGACAGATCTGGGAAAGATGTGCTACAGGTCAGGGCGATTAAAGATGGAAATGGTAATGTACTCACAGGTGAACAGAGCGTGTTGAGCAGATGGAAGGAATACTTTGAGGAGCTGATGAATGAAGAAAATGAGAGAGAGAGAAGACTGGATGATGAGAGAAGAGTTAACCAGGAAGTGCAGCAAATAAACAAGATGGAAGTAAGGGCAGCGATGAAGAAGATGAAGAATGGAAAGGCTGTTGGACCGGATGACATACCAGTGGAAGCATGGAGATGTTTAGGGGAGATGGCAGTTGAGTTTCTGACCAGATTGTTTAACACAATCTTGGCAAGTGAGAAGATGCCTGAGGAGTGGAGACGAAGTGTACTGGTACTGATCTTCAAGAATAAGGGTGATGCACAGAGCTGTAGTAACTATAGAGGGATAAAGTTGATCAGCCACACCATGAAGTTATGGGAAAGAGTAGTTGAAGCTAGGTTAAGAAAAGAGGTGAGGATCAGTGAACAGCAGTATGGCTTCATGCCGAGACTGTGTACCACAGATGCAATGTTTGCTCTGAGGGTGTTGATGGAGAAG
This sequence comes from Hepsetus odoe, assembly GCA_017165825.1. Lineage (NCBI taxonomy): Eukaryota > Metazoa > Chordata > Actinopteri > Characiformes > Hepsetidae > Hepsetus > Hepsetus odoe. Next base: position 1,897 of record JABMDN010015118.1, read on the forward strand.
TACAGAGAAGGTCAGAAGGAGCTGCATTGTGCCTTTGTGGATTTGGAGAAAGCATATGACAGGGTGCCTAGAGAGGAGTTGTGGTTTTGTATGAGGAAGTCTGGTGTTACAGAGAAGTATGTGAGAATAGTTCAGGATATGTATGATGGCAGTGTAACAGTGGTGAGTGGTCTAGTGGTAGGGTACTTGCCTCTGGAGCAAGAGGTCCCCGGTTCGAATCCCACCTCTAGCACTACCACCACTGGGTCCCTGAGCAAGACCCTTAACCCTGAGTTGCTCCAGGGGGACTGTCCCTGTAATTAGGACATGTAAGTCGCTCTGGATAAGAGCGTCTGCTAAATGCCGTAAATGTAAATGTAAATGTGAGGTCTGCTGTGGGAGTGACTGATGCATTTAAGGTAGAGGTTGGATTACATCAAGGATCAGCACTGAGCCCAATCTTGTTTGCAATAGTAATGGACAGGTTGATGGACGAGGTTAGACAGGAGTCTCCGTGGACGATGATGTTTGCTGATGATATCGTGATCTGTAGTGAGAGTAGGGAGCAGCTTGAGGAGAACCTTGAGAGATGGAGATATGCTCTGGAGAGGAGAGGAATGAAAGTGAGTAGGGCAAAGACAGAATACATGAGTGTGAATGAAAGGGAGGAAAGTGGCGTGGTTAGGATGCAGGGAGTGGAGGTAACAAGGTGGAGGAGTTTAAATACTTGGGATCAACAGTTCATTGTAACGGCGATTGTGGAAGAGAGGTGAAGAAGAGAGTGCAGGCTGGTTGGAATGGGTGGAGAAGAGTGGCTGGAGTGATTTGTGACAGACGCATACCAGCTAGAGTAAAAGGGAAGGTTTACAGGACAGTAGTGAGACCAGCAATGTTGTATGGTTTGGAGACGGTGGCACTGACGAAAAAGCAGGAGGCGGAGCTGGAGGTGTCAGAGTTAAAGATGCTGAGATTTTCGTTGGGTGTGACGAGGATGGACAGGATTAGAAAGGAGTATATTAGAGGGGCAGCTCAGGTTAGACGTCTTGGAGACGAGGTTAGAGAAGCAAGGTTGCGTTGGTTTGGACATGTCCAGAGGAGAGACGATGATTATATTGGAAGGAGGATGTTGAAAATGGAGCTGCCAGGAAAGAGGAGAAGAGGAAGACCAAAGAGGAGGTTTATGGATGTGGTGAGAGAGGACATGCAGGTGGTCGGTTTGAAGCAGGAAGATGCAAAAGAAATGGAGACAGTTGATCCACTGTGGCGACCCCTAAACGGGAGCAGACGAAAGAAAAAGAAGAAGAAGAATAAAGTGTCTGTGTGCAAAAACAGCAAGAGGGAGACAAATTGGTGTATGAATGGAGCTGGAGGATGAAGCGTCAGTTACGATTCAAGAGTTTGATGGCCAGCTCCATTCCCTTTTTACACTAGAACTTTTTAGTTCCCTAAAGAACATCAGATAAGAGGTTTCAGTTCAGCATTCTTGAACACTATCTATAAATGCTTCGTAAATGAACCAAAAGTGGCTCTTCTTTAGCCAACATGGACCTGCTGCCTTGCAGAACTTAATTCTGAACCTAATGTTACACGTCTAATCCAGGTAATGAGGACTTGGGTTGGGTTGGATGTGTTTTATTGCATCACTCCAAAGAGTCATTTTCAGCATTTTTTTCATGTCTGACTTGGTGGAAATTGATTTCTCATAATGGTATTATTTTGGTGGTGGGGTGGTTTAGTAGTCCTGTCTGAACTTCCTCTTTTCCGCTGAAGAGACTTTCAAAGTTTCAATCTGTGCAGTGTGGCTGCTTTCATGTCTCTTTTCAGGAAAGCCAAAAACCACCAATACACAGCTCGATCTTCATCCTTCCCTTTCTCCTCCTGTTTCACATCAAGATATAAAGAACTCTTTTGGCACATCAGCTCCTCCAGTCTTGTGCTATTTTTGTGTGAAGGCCACCCAAAATGAATAAATCTCACTTTCTGCCTCTTATCCATCTCTCTGTCCTGCATTAGCGAGCTCATTCTTCATTCTTCATTCTTCTGGCCTCACATGACTTTTAATTAAATTGATAATGTTAGGTATGAATGTGGGCAGCGGTATCCTGGTGGTTAGGGAGTCGGCCCCGGGTCAGAGGACTGAGGGTTCGAATCCCTTACCGATTGGTTGCCCTCAGGTACCCTTGAGCAAGGTGCTGTCCCCGTAGGTTTGCTCCTCCCTGCCATGGGCTGGCGACTCGTCCAGGGTGTGTCCCCTGTCTTGTCCTGTGTGAGCTGAGAGGCACTCCAGCACCCCCCCCCGTGACCCTGCTTTGAACAAGCGGCTTGGAAAATGAATGAATGATTATGAATGTTTCAACAAATTATAAAGCTGTAGCTTTTATTTTGAATGTCTGGCCCCTGTTTTTTCTGGATAGTTTCTGAACCATGAATAAATCAACTAATCAGAAATCCACATGAACAGAATTTGTTTATTGTTTTTATAAAGTTTTGTAAAGTCACCCTTACACATAAAACAATTTCCCACAAGCACCCTATGTTGCCATGGCCACCACAGCAGTGTGAATTGAGAAACAATTGAAAAAAGTGCTGACCACAGCTGTCACGAATGAGGTGTGTTTTGGGCACGGTAGAGGGCGCTCTGTTCTGACTGAGCACACCTGAGCCAATGAAAGCACAGGTGTGCTTCATTGGGGCTGACTATTTAAGCCCCGATGAGTCAGAACAGAGCGTGGCTCATTCATTAGGCTCAGCCTACATGTTATGGTGGTTTTGGTCTTTTTTAATCTGGGTAACTTTGTTTAGGCTGCAGTTCCTTGGGTTTAGTTAGAACTGCAGTCCTTGGTTTTTGTTTTGTAATTATAGATAATAAAATTATGATCCGAACTCCTGGCTCAGCATTGGCGTCCTCCCTGCACCCCTCCACCGTTACAGCAGCTGACCAGTCACACTGCACTGAGACCAGCTATTCAGATGTGAGGAGAGAGAGATGCATGCTGGGAACACACTGTCTCATGATGAAAACAGACTTACATACATGCAAATGTGCACAATTATGTCACTGATGGTAGATCAGTTGTGTAGGGATGGTGGATGCTTGCTTTTTTTTTTTTTTTTGTTAGATGAAAATAATGAGTTCACTCTGCAGACAGAATACAGATGCATTTGAAGTTTCAGATGTTCAGAATTCAGTGCACAAACCCCAACAGTGTGGTTAAGAAATCGAGTAAAGAGGAAGCTCTTAGTGTCCCTGAGAAACAAGAACATTTGTTTTCATGTGTTTAAGGTGCCTGATGCCTGTAGATGCCTGTAGGCATTTTAGCTTTTAAGGAAAAATTCTGTTCATTATTCTCTTTATTTATATATTTAAACTAATACAAATAATAAATTAATTCTGCAGGAAATTGCATATGAACTTACTGGCTTTCAACACTAAACCCCATCAGAGTGGTTTAGACACCAAGTAAAGAGGAATCACTCGGTCACACTGAGTGTCCGTGAAACAGGAACATGTGTCTATGGTACCACTTTATATTAAGTGATTGTAATTACTGTGCAGTATAACTTTAATAAAGCATTAAATAAGAGTGTAAGTACTGGTGATATTCACTGTTACACTCTCAGAATAAATGATACACCTTCAGTACTTTAGTTACAGAACACAATTCCATCCTTTTCCACTGCAGTTCACTTGTGTTTGCATGAATGTTCATGACTTTGTGACCCCAGAAACATTTCAAAACATACCAGCCCCACACACACTGCACTACAGCGTCAGAGACGATCAGTCACTCAGTTCAACAGATCAGCTGAGGGGAAAGTACAGAGTTAGTTTGGGTAAACAGTGTGTTTATGTACAGATACTCTGGCGTGTCAGTCTTTCTGCTCCATCTGTAATTCACCCTTACACACAGAGCAGCAGCAGCATCACCCACAAAAACCCTTTGACGACACTCACAGCTGAGCACAGCTAACGGGCTGGAAAGAAAGAAAGAAATGCAAAAGTGAGAAGTCACACTGCACTGAGATCAGTTAGGCAGAAGTGAGGAGAAAGAGATGCATGCTGGGAACACTGTCATGATAACAGAGTGTGCAGACACCTTTAGATATAAATATAACTTTATATCCTGTTTCATTGTAAAGATGATGACACTGATGAAAGATCAGTTGTGTATTTTAAAGAAATGTGGAGATGATGTTTGCTTGTTTGCAGAGTTTATTATTATTTACATAAAATAAATGAGTGGAAATAACAAATGAATTCATTCTGCAGAGACAAATACAAAGTTACAGACTGTCAGCACGCAGCATCCAACCCCCAACAGAGTGTTAAAGACACTTGTGTGTTTTCATGTGTCTTTGAGAGTAATACATTAATAAAGCATTAAATAACAGTGTAACTACTGGTGATATTCACTGTTACACTCTCAGAATAAAAGGTGTTTGAGGGTCACTGGGGTGGAACCCCCTGCATCACTGGGGCAGTTCCCTCGAGGATACGCCTTCAGTACTTTAGTCAGGAAACATAATTCCATCATTTTACACTGCAGTTAACTTTTGCTTTTGCATAAATGTTAATTAATTTAATTTAAAAGTAAATATTACATGTTTTGAATTTTGAAATACTGCTCAAATGAAGCTGCATGATATGAATCAGAACCATTAATATGTAGCAGTTAACTATTTAACCACTGTTGCACTTTTAGGGTGAAAACAGTACTGGGGTGTCCTGGGGGGGGGTTACCTTTAGCTAGACTGGGGTGGTTCCTTCAAGGGTAGCTTTTAATATTTAACATTTAATTAGGGAACTTAATTCCACCATATTCATATTTATAGGTTAAAGGTACAGCCCGGAGGTGCAGGGAGTAACACTGTCCTGGTCCTGGTCTTGGTCCTTTGTCTATAGAGTGGACGTGTTCTCCTGTGTTCATATGGGTTTCCTCCAAGAGCTCTGGCTTCCTCCCACAGTCTGAAGACCTGCACGTCAGGTGGATTGGAGATGCTGCATTGCCCATAAGAGCTTTTAATTTTTTGCAGACATGTGTTCTGTTTATAACACAAATATGGCCGTGCAGTCGTGTCAGTAGAAAGGAAGCAGAGGCCAGTGATGAGTAGAGAACCATATCTGACCATCAGCAAACAGACACAAATAAACCACTGGTGTTTCATTTCATGCTATAACTGACCAATCATAATGTGACGAGATGTGAATAGGAGGAAAGGCATGATGGGAAAATGTTTTCCCACAATAGCATCAAATGTAACCCTCAGACATTAAGACTGTTAACATCACGGCCCACCTGATACTCGACACTGAACACTAGTCATTGTGCTGGATGTGCTTTAAAAGGTTCATTTAATCTCCCCTCCCCCCCACCAGCCTTTCTGAGTGGCGAGTCAGAGGAAGTAGAAGCTAAACCACATTTTACCAAAGAAAACGCAGGAAATAGGTGTGGGGGCGAGTGTGTTTGTTTGCTTGCAGGCAACAGTGTGAGTTTATTGACGATCAGATAAATTATATTGTAACTCAGAGCAGTTGCGGACAAACAGCAACCAGAAAAATTCAGATCACGTCTTAGAAACTAAAGCACTGTGGGCCGAGTCTTAGATTAAGCTCATCTTTAGTTTAAACACTGGTCAAGGGGTGGTAGGGGGGGGGGGGGGGGTGCAGGTGGGGTGCACCACCAACAACAAGGGAAAGTGACAACCCTTGTCATTGCGAGGTCACAGCACTGCACACCATGAACCACAACAAAATTGGACCTCTGCTTTTAACCCATGCACACAAACACCGTGCAGCAGTGGGCAGCTATTGAAAGCGCCCCAGGGAGCGGTGACGGGGATGGTACCTTGCTCAGGGGTACCTCAGGGCAACCTACTTGGGAGGGAATCGAGCCCACTATCTTCCGATGCAGGGCCAACTCCCTAACCACTAGGCCACCGCTGCCCCTACAAAAGTCAACCTGCAAAGGTCAGTTTACCTTGTATTTACATTCACTGGTTATTTTGCTATACAACACTGTATAGATTTCTTTTCTTCTACAGTTATCGTCGTCTACAGTCTTTTGATCAATCACTCCACTCATTCATGGAAACACAACTTCACAGCAGCATCACTGACCAGATTATCTGAGTAACGGACCATCGTCACAGATGCTGTAGTGTAGTTGGTGTTGGGATGCTTTTTGAAACAGCAATACAAAGTGTTTATCCAATCATTCTTCATCAAGATTATTATTAAAATACCTCATCATTTTATTTATAGATAAACCAGTTTTTTCATGGCTTTTACACTTTTTTAAGAAACAAAGGCGAGCACTGATAAAGTAATATATGGTTTTCATTATTTACAAGAAATGAGTTTAATTTAAGCTTCATTAAAGCAAGATGAAAGTAGGACTACCCTTGTCATTGTGAAATGTAGCACAGCACAACACAATGAAATGAAAGACGGTACCTTGCTCAAGGGGACCTCAGGGCAACCTACTGGTGAGGGAATTGAACCCACAATCTTCCAATCCGGGGCAACTCCCTAACCACTAGGCCAGCGTTGCCCCGGATGCATGATTAGTTGAATACTAAATTAGGAAATATGTACAAAAGATAAACTTGGAAAAGGAGGTCAAAGTTAAACAGTAATAAACAATAATGATCACTTTATGTCACGTGTGTTGGGTTTTGGGCACGCTAGAGGGCGCTCTCTGTCACGTGTGTTGGGTTTTGGGCACGCTAGAGGGCGCTCTCGGTCACGTGTGTTGGGTTTTGGGCACGCTAGAGGGCGCTCTGTTCTGACTAAGCACACCTGAGCCCCTGCGGGCAGGTGTGCATCATTGGGGCTGACTATTTAAGCCCCGATGAGTCAGAACAGAGCGCGGCTCATTAGATAGGCTATGCCTGCACGTAATGGTGGTTTTGTCAGTCAGTCAGTCAGTCAGTCAGTCAGTCAGTCACTGCAGTCTGAGTTCTTGTTTGTTTGTGTTTTCTCCTTTGTTTAATAAACTTCTGTTCTGAACCCCTGGCTCGGACCTGACGTCCCTCTGGTACCACACCACCGTTACACTTTAAGTGCCATAAACTCATTAATACAGTAAATATTCTTAAAAAACATCAAATATGTGAAAAGGACATTTATATTCAATCAGAACCAAAAAACCTACCACTGGTGGTCTAGTGGTAGGATACTCACTGATGAACCAAGAGATCACCAGTTCAAGTCCCACCTCCAGCCCTACCAGTTCCTGAGCAAAACCCTCAGCCCCAAGCTGCTCCCGGGAGTCTGTCCCTGTAGTCAGGAACTGTAATTCACTCTGGATAAGAGTGTCTGCTAAATGCAGTAAATGTGTGTGTGTTAGTTCAGTTTGATGCTGGCATATTCTGTCTCAGTGTCCATCAGTGTGGGAGCTGGTGTTGGTTTTTTTCTGATGACTACAGAGGAGTACGTCACTTCATCCTGCAGTAAATACAAAACAACAAACATCATTAAAGCCCAAACTCACCTGCAAAACAGACGCTCAGAATGATACTCACCAGTTCTTCTGCTTCTTGACGCTTGCTTTTCAGATTCACGTTACTGTACAGCATCTCAGAATCACTCTATAAAATCATACATTTAACAAGTCAGCACTTTTAAACATTTACATTTACGGCATTTAGCAGACGCTATTATCCAGAGCGACTTCATCCATTATCTGCCGCTTGTCACAAATGGGGTCGCGGGGGAGTGCTGGTGTCCAACCCAGCGCACACAGGGCGAGGACGGGGGACACACCCAGGACAGGTTGCCAGCCCATCGCAGGGAGGAGCGGGACAGGGACGGCACCTTGCTCAAGGGTACCTCAGGGCAACCTATTGGGAAGGGGTTTGAACCCCCGATCCTCCGATCATAGAGCCAACGCCCTAACCACTAGGCCACCGCTGCCCCTCCAGAGTGACTTCCATGTCCTAATTACAGGGACAGTCCCCCTGGAGCAACTCAGGGTTAAGGGTCTTGCTCAGAGACCAAATGGTGGTAGTGCCAGAGGTGGGATCCGAACCTGGGACCTCTTGAGCCATAGGTCCTTAGGCAAGTATCCTACCACTGGACCACCACCACCCCAACACACACACACACACACACACACACACACACACACACACACACACTGACAGATCCAAGCCGATAAACATGCGGTGCTAGACGTCATTTGAACTCGTGAGAGGTCGTGACAGGTTATCGTAATGGTTCCTTTTCCAACAAATATATTAATGGATATAATCTGTCATGATAACTCATGACTGTACATGACATCATATTTTTATAGCAGAAGTAAGTCAATGTTATATTGTAGTGAAAGTGAAAGTGACTACTTGCCAATATGAAATACGGCACACAGTGAAAAAATACTTCCTCTACTTTTCACCCACATACACTCCCCAGTGCCTTGGGAGTAGTGTCGGGGACGGTACCTTGCTAAAAGGAACCTCAGAGCAACCTACTGGTCTGGGATTCAAACCCATAACCTTCTGATTCTGGGGCCTAGTCCCTAAACACTAGAGCATTGCTGCCTCTTCCTGCAGTGACACCACACCTTGTACTGACACCTATGAATTCAATCCTAAATTCATTCCTGAGCGACGTGTATGTCCTCATTTCTGTGTTTTACCACCTACTCCAGGGAATCAGTGAGCTGGATGTTAGTTAAAGAGGATGAAGCCCATTTCTGATCACAGTGCAGTGGAAAACTGGCTGAAAAAATAACATGGACTAGGTTCAGTTAAATTTTCCAGAAATTCTCATATTATCCAACTGCATTGGACTGTTTCTTCAGGAAAATCTCTCAGGAATCTTTTGATTGATTGATTGGTGAAAGTGAAAGTGAACAGTTATCATTGTGAAACAGCACAGCACACAGTGAACCTCTGCTTTTAACCCACACACACTGTGCATCAGCTGTAAATTACATTTCTTTTAATTTTCTCTACAAAAAGGAGTGTTTGAAGTTCTTCCAGTCTTACCCGTGTCTCCTGATCTCCACTCTGTCCTGTTTTCCTCTCACAGCTCTCCATCTGCACTTTTCTCTGAGCTGCAAAATCAAACCAGACCCTCACACACTGCACAGAGCTCCAGTACGGAGTGTGTTCATGAGCAAAACCAACAGTGTGTGAGTGCATGTGCGTTTACCTCTGAATCTCCAGCAGAAAACTCCTCCAAGTCCCAGCAACAGCAGTAAAACCCCCACAGCAGCACAAACCAGCACAGTAGAGTCCCGACTCCAGTCCCCTGTGTGAAGGAAGAAATTACATTTATTTAGAGTTACACAACACTCTCTGGCACTGAGTGAATCTGAGATTGTCAGTAACATGAAGAAGATATTATAGTGGTGCCTTTATTGTCAACAAATTAAGTATTGTTTGATTTTATGAAAATTCTACAAAAATGGTTTTACTTGATTTGAAGAGTTCATTTCCTTTTTTAAAAAATCCCCAGAAAATGCAGTTAAAAAACAAATTCAGTTTTCAGATTTCAGTTCAAGTGGATGACATAAAAGGACTTTTATTTTGACATGCTGGCCATGACTTAGATAGATATTAATACATGTAGTTATAACTTTAAAACATGATATTGTTCATGATCACCTGCTAATATCTAAGATCAAATTTCACTTTAAAGCTTTAAAAAGAGAAGAGAAAAAGAGAAACTGAGGGACCTGAAATGAAGGATAGATGTTTAGTGTTCACCTGCCCTGCGCTTTTTACAGCAGAATAAATATTTGTTTATAATTAAAAATAAAATCTTTACATGCTGATGTTTCCTTATTTCTCATTGATGTGTGTGAGGCAATAAAATGATTGCACCTTTTGTATTCTGTGAAGAAGTGCTTCTAAATGGTTCAGAAGAAACTGGTCGGGTGGTACTGGTGACCCTTGGAGTGCTCTTTGTAGGTGAATTTGTGCGTCCTGCAGACAGAAAACTAAATACTATATACACAGTACAGCGTTCCTTCAGGAGCCTCACATCAAGATCACATCTAACATCACATAGAACACTGTATAATATATTTATATCATGACATGAGTTAGATATGTTTTTATTCTTTTTTCTTATATCTAATGTTTAATATCTGACACAAACACAATTGAAAACAAAAAATAATGAAAACTAATCTGACTGCTAATAAAGTTCTGCAGGCTAAAACCTCAAAAAAAAAACAACCTTTTAATCCCACTTGACATCAGCAACAAGAAGAAAGATGTAGTTAAGCTACATAGTGTAAAAAAAATATCTGTGTGTGTGTGTGTGTGTGTGTGTGTGTGTGTGTGTGTGTGTGTGTGTGGTGTGTGTGTTTGTGTGTGTGTGTGTGTGTGTGTGTCTGTGTGTGTGTGTAAGAGTGATAACTGATAGACTAGATAATAAACAACATTTTGTGCAGCTTTTGATGAACAATCAGTATCTTTACGTCTACAGCTGGACTATCAGGTTAGAGGAGTCTAATTGTAAGAGCCTGTTCCCGCCGGGACACAGGGGGGGGGTGTTGGTCGGACCGCTGTTGGGAGACCAGCGAGCCGAGCTCAGTAATCAGTGTCGGTACCTGATTTAGACTACACATGTGCAATGTGGGTACATGCTGCTTTTGTTGTCCAAACCCAGTGTGGCTCTCTGTGTTAGGAGCGAGTCTCACCATAACACTAATAAAGTGGACAGAGCGTGGACACACACACACACACACACACACACACACACACACACACACACACACACACACACACACACACACACACACACCCTTCAGTGTTATGTCAGTGGTGGTCCTGCAGGGGTCCTGACCTCTGATTAATGGAAG
>JABMDN010015163.1:0-10543 GCA_017165825.1 Hepsetus odoe
GAGAGAGAGAGAGAGAGAGAGAGAGAGAGAGAGAGAGAGAGATGGATAAACAAATGTAAAGTGAGGAGGCTGTTGGGAGGCTGTTGGGAGGCTGAGAGTGAGATGTTTACTCAATTTTCCGCGATTCTGCAGGGAAAATCTGATTCGAGAGGCTTTCTTATTTTTATGGGGGGTTTTTTTGGAAGAGATAAAGGGAGGAGCGGGGAGTTATTATATTTGGCTGAAACCTCGGCCGAGAGGATAGGAGGACAGTGGGGATGCCATCAGGATCACATCCTCGCTGGATATTGTTCAGGAAAAGACACAAACAGGGCTGGACAGCACTGGGAAAAAATGCATAAGCAACTCCGGAAGTCCCGTCTCAGCACTGCTGTCCAGCACTGTTGTCCAGGTTGAATTCATTACTTTCCACAGTCTTTGCTGCGTCCCCGAAGCCCAGAACAGTGTCTCAAACCACTGGGATGTCTTTGAAAGTGATCTTTGAAAGAGATCTGCTTTTCTGAACAGGTTTAAGTCCAAACAGGATTATAATGTTCTTAAATGGATAAGGTTCTTTTAGAAGAATGGAAAGAAGAGTATGGATTTTAAGGGCTGAAAACAGATCAATGTTTTAGAGTGAAAGAATGGAAATGGGGATTGATATTCCAAAGCAAAAAGATGAGACATACCTATTCTGGAGTGAAGTACATGAGATGAGAGATTGATGTTCTTGAGTGAGGGAATAGTTAAAAGGCGATTGACGTTCTAGAGCTAAAGAACGAAAATGAGAGGTTGATACTCCAAAGTGGCATACCTTTTCTAGAGTGAAGAAACTGAAATGAAAGATTGATGTTCTAGACGGAAGGAATGAAAATTAAAGCTTGATGTTCTAGAGTGAGGGAATAGTCAAAAGGGGATTGAATTTCTAGAGCTAAAAAAATGAGAGATAGATACTGAAAAATGTAAATATGAAAGAATGTAAATGAGACATACATGTTCTAGAGTAAAGAAATAGAAATGAGAGCTAATAGAACCTTTTGAAAGTGAGTCTTGAACTTTCGGTTCAGTAAAAAGTCTTCATTTGAACTCCAAACAAACAAGAGTGGTTCTTCTAAGGAAAAGGATCCTTTTAGAAGCCTTTGTTTTAAACGGTGGTTCTGGTTGAGGACTCCACTCGACAGTGAATCACAGCAACTGTGTCCAGGTCTGTACAAGAGCTTCATCAGAAAACCATCGACATTAAGTCAACTGAGGCCCCTCGGGAAGAAATTCTGTCGTTCCGAAGAGCACCGGAAATCCTTGATCTCCTTCTGAATAGAATACAAATGAAATCGAACTCAAAAGAGCCAGAACAAAGAGAGAGAAAAACAGAGAGATAGTGAAAGAATGATGGACCATTCACAATGTGACCTCACACAACACACACACTTTTTCCTATTTCCTCTCAAATGCTTTTCCTCAGATGGAAAGATCCTCTGATTTTTATAACCCTACCCGCTCTGTGCAGTTCTCAAGAACATGGCTTCAGAGAAAACAAGAAAAAAGGATTGCTGCTGCTGAAGAACATAGAAGTGGGGTTCTTTAGACTGAAAGAAACAATCAAAGTCTTACTCCTAGAAGGAAACGTTCCTAACTGGTTGAACTTGGACATTGGAGATCTTTGGTTGTTATCAAGACTTTATATAATGCCCTAGGGGATCGATGTTCTGGAGTGAAGGAATGTAAATGAGAGATTGATGTTCTAGAGTAAAGGAATGGTCAAAAGGGGATCAATCTTCCCAAGTGAGGGAAGTAGGGATAATGAGATGGATGTTCTACACAAAGGATGGAAAATAAGGGGCTGATGCTCTAAAGTGGAGAACTGGAAGATTTTAAAGGACTGCAGTTCTAGAGAGTTTGTTCAAGAGTTAAGGAATAGAAATATGAGATTAATGCTCAAAAGTGAAGGAATGGTCAAAAGGGAATTGATGTTCTAGAATGATGGAAAGGAAATGAGTGACTGATGTTCTAGAGAGAATAATGAACATAAGAGATTAATGTTCTAGACTGAATGAATGGTCAAAAGTGGATAAATGTCCTAGAGCAAAGGAAATGGTTTGGTTCTCTAAGGGTCCCTAGATGATTCTCGACTTTGACTTGTCTTGTACATTAAGGAGACCTTTGACAGGACATTATATGTGGATTTGTGTAACTTTAGTCTCGTGTAACTTTAGTCTCGTGTCAACATTTGGACAAAAAATGTTTCTCGCTTAATAAAGAAAGGATGCTCAGGGACCTTAAAAAAAGTAAAATAATAAGGATTTGATCGATATACATCCTGTTTTGATCCTGCTTTAAATTTAAACCATGATTTTCCGAGATAGTTTCATCAGTAATAAAATGTCTCCTCGTCTTTGTCCACACACCGACATGGGACAGATTGAGAGATTAGAATCTGCACTTTCCACACAATTTCTCAGCTCGATTCAGCGAGGAACAAGCCCTGAAATGATAAAAGGGATGTGAGGAGAGGGGTGGTTAAGGCGTACGGGCCACAGGGGACTGACAGGGTTTTAGTGAAGGGAAGATTTGAGGACAGCGATGAAAACTCCCTCCGGTACCGCGATACATCCATAACGAGGCTCTGGACATTGACATGCAGATGTGGCTCTGATTGTTCACGTATGCCAGACACATGGCTCTTGTTTTGACCCTGGCAGGACTGCGGGACCCTTCAAATGGTGTTTTTATGACCCATATCGATCTGGGGTGGTTTTAGTATTCACCCCCAGGGGCTGCTGGGTAATTAATGACAACATTAAAGCCAACATCATCCTTCCACCGCTAAATGGGTGCCACTGAGCCAAGAGGGCGAGGGAGATCGAGAATGAAAAAGAATTCGAGATGGAAAAAGAAAATGAGGCAAATGGCTAAAACACAGAAAACACAGCTAAAGAAAACAGAGTGAGGGGGAAAAGAGCAAGGGAAAGAGATGGGGAAAGGTAGGGGTACAGAACGAGGGAGAATATGAGCAAGACTGATTGTGAAAGAAAACAGAGAGAAAGAATAAGAAGAAGGGAGAGAAGAGAACAAGAAAGATGGACAATGGAGACAAATCACAGAGGAAATGGAAAGAGAAAGAGAAGCAAGGAGGAGAAAGAGTGATAGGGTGAGAGGAACAGAAAGGGGGGATGACAAATAGGCACAAAGGGTGAAGAAAGAAAACAGGGGAAAAAAGTGGGTGGAGCAAATGAAAGCAGAATAGAGAAAGAGGGATGTAGAGAAAGAGTGAAAGAGAAGAGGGAAACAGGCTGGGAGTTGATTGTGTGTTGGTGGGAGACGCACTGCAGGTGATCAATTATCTCGCGTTACCTGGAGAGATTAAACATCACCATGGTGACCTCATTAATTGTGCACACACATATTTGCATACATCTGCATAATCAGGTAAACCAACAAAAATAACAAGATTTTGGGCTGGGAAGGTGAAACCAGGAACAGAGAGCAGATCACACGTCTACAGGAAAGCATCCTCAGATCCTCACGGAGTGTCTAAACAGATTAAAGGCTAAAATCAAAGCACGGCTTATTATCACCTCAAGGGTTCGGGTCCCACTCATCTCCTCCAGTCCAACTGGGAAAAGGAAATTTAAAGTTACTAGTAAGAAAATTTATCTTTAGTGTGCTCTAAAGATGGATTTTTCCACTCAGAAAGTCAGAGGAACTGTTACCGCTAACAGCTATTCTGTCAAGAACTATCATAGCTAAGGGCAGGCAAATCTAGAATTGTTAATGCTAATGCCTAATCTGTCTTAAACTGTTATCGCTAATGGTTAACCTGTCTAAAACTGTTATTGCTACTGGCTAACATGTCTAAAATTGTTATCGCTAATGGCTAAGATGTCCAGAACTGTTATTGCTAATGGCTAACATGTCTAGAACTGTTACAGCCAATGGTTAACCTAACTAGAACTACCTGAACTTTTATTGCTGATAGCTATCAGCTAACCTGAAAACAACACATTCCTAATGACTATCCTGGCAAGAAGAATTATAAAAGCTAACCTGTCTAGGGTGGTTATAGCTAACGGCTAGCCTGCTTAGAAATTGCTGAAGGCTAACCTCACTAAAACTGTTAAAGCTAATGGTTAACCTTACTAGAAGAGTTAAAGCTAATGGCTAACCAATCTAGAGCTGTTAAAGCTAATGGCTAACCTGGCTTGAACTATTACAGCTATCGGCTAACCTTACCAGAACTGTTAAATCTAATGGCTAACCTCACTAGAACAGTTCATGCAAATGACTAACCAATCTAGAACTATTAAAGCTAATGGCTAGAACTGTTACAGCTAACAGACTGTCAGCTCTGAAGAACTGTTATTGCTGATGGCTGACCTGTCTAGGATTGTTATAGTTAATGGCTACATCTTGACCTGTTTTTGCTAGCAGCTAATCGGTTTAGAACTGTAACTGTTCAAGGCTAACCTGTCTAGAAGTTATTTCTCTGCAAAACCACAGCAAAAAGTGAGGAGAGGAAGGTACCATCAAGTTCCAACAACCAAACACACACACACAAACACACACAAACACACACACACACACACACACACACACACACACACACACACACACAACTGAAATGTTGTTAACAGGTAATTGGCTCTTTGAAGTAAGGCAGCAGGCGACATTTTTACAGCACATCCAGTCCAGGCTTTCTCTAATTAAAGGCCTCTACCAGACGTGTACCAGCTTGCTCAAACACACACACACACACACACACACACACACACACACACACACACACACACACACACACACACACACACACACACACACACTACCCCCTCTCTCTGTATAGCTTTCTCTGCACGTTGCTTTACAGAGAAGTTCCCAGAAGTTTTGTTAGGTACACAGCCTCGCCAAAACCTTCTACCTTCAGCTCCTAGTCTGGGAATCAAACCCACAACCTTCTCACTGGGAGGCAACAAGTGCATTCTGGGTGAAGCCTGCTATGGATCCACAAGTCTTTATGGTCCAGTGGCCCACATCCATTTATACGGACCATTTCGTGGTTATAATCATTTCCATGGTTACGCCATCCCCATTTCCATAGGTACACAACATCCACCTGTTTCCATGGCTACACAGTACCTTCGTACATCTCAGTAGTTTTAGTCACAGATATTAGATCTGTGGTCACCATGGTTACCCTACAAGTATTTCCATTGTTAAATTTCACCCATTTCCATGGTTACACTGCATGTGTTTTTATGCAGTATGCAGTCCTATGGTTACACTATTCATGTTAGCATGGTTACAAATATATATTTGTACTGTTACACTCATTTTCATAGATACACTATAACATATATATATATATATGGTTACTGTATAATTACCCCATGGCAACACTACACTTTCCCATAGTTACAGAAAACATATTCTCATGGTAACACTGTACATGTTCCTATAGTTACAGTATGCATGTTCCTATGGTTACAATATACATGTGCTCATACTTAAATCAACAAGTTCCAAGAAGACATTACTGGCCAAATTATTAATAAATAAATATAAAATGAAAAGTGTGGTGAATTAAAGATGTGAAATGTCCTTGTGGAAAATTAAAGTTCCACCTTAAATCTGTCTGTCAGTTGGGGCAACAGAACATCCTGAACAGCAGTAGAGGGTCCAGAGAGACGCCCCAGAGGGCCTATTCATCGATCTGATCAGATCCTTCACTCGGGAGACCATTGCATATCAACACACACACACACACACACACACACACACAAACACACACACACACACACACACACACACACACACACACACACACACACACACACACACACACACACACACACACACACACACACACACATCAATTTTCTAAGAACCTACAACAGCTCAGGTTTCCAACCTTGCTCTCCATTCTAGAGCAGAGAGAAGAGCTAATAAGGCAAAGAGAGAAATGGAGAGAGAGAAATGAAGAGAGAGAGTGACAGACAAAGAGAGAGAGAGAGAGGGAGAGAGAGTGAGCTAGAGAGACAGAAAGACAGAAATACAGAGAAACAAAGACAGAGACACAAAGACAGAGAGAGAGAGAGAGAGAGGCAGAGAGACAGAGACAGAGACAGAGAGAGAGCAACAGAGAAAAGGGGGGGGGGGCTTAAAGTACAATCGGTTGTGTCTTTTATCTTCTTTTATCTCCTGGACACAGACTCTCATCTTCCTGCAGCTGACAGAGAACAAAAAGGTTCTCGCTCTCGCTCTCTTTCTCTCTCTCTCTCTCTCTCTCTCTCTCTCTCTCTTGATCTCTTCCTCTATGTTTCTTTCTCTCTCTTTCCCTTGACATGTTTCTTTCTCTCTCTTTCCCTTCTTCGGGGGGGGTGGCATAACACACGAGAGAGGGAGAGAGTGAGTAAGAATGAAAGATGGAAAGAAGAGCGATGAATGAAGAGAGAGAGTGAAAGGTAGAGAGAGTTAGCAAAAGAGAGGGAGAAAATTAGAGTGATAGAGGATAGACAGACAGAGAGAGAGAAGGATGGAAAGAAAAATGAGAGATGGATAGACAGAGAGTGAGCGAGATGGACAGAAAGAGAAACAGAGAGATGAATAAAAAGAGCAAGACAGCAAAAGAAGATAGTGTAACGGTGGCGGGGTTCAGGGAGGACGCCAATGCTGAGCCAGGAGTTTGAAACGTAACTTTATTAACTATACTTCCAAAAACAAGAAACTAGGACTGCAGTCTTAACTAAAACAAGGGAACTGCAGCCCAAACCAAGAACACCAGATTACTAAATACTAAATACCAAAAACCACCACAGAGTGTAGGCTAAGCCTAACAAATGAGCCGCGCTCTGTTCTGACTCATCGGGGCTTAAATAGTCAGCCCCAATGAAACACACCTGTGCCTTCATTAGCTCAGGTGTGTTCAGTCAGAACAGAGCGCCCTCTATCGTGCACAAAACACCTGATCCGTGACAGAATCCCCCCCCAAAAGGCGCGGCTCCCGAAGCGCAAAAACATAGGCGAACACCTGGGGGGAGGTCAAGAACAAAAAACACTCTACAAAAGTCTCTTTTAGGGGCATAATGGTCAGGTCCACAAAACAAGTTCTATACAAAGGACCCCTGACCAGCCATGTCCAGGCACTGGAGGTGGCGAGGGGAATCCTAGAAGTTCAGTCCACTTCTTTAACTGTTGCCTGGACTTGACCCTAGAGTCACTGGAGGAATCGCCCGATTCAGTGGAACGCCTCGCCTTGGCAGAACTTGAAAGAGAGCTAAACACAGATTTTAAAGGGTTCAAAGAGGAAGTCTCTCTCACATAGTCCGAACTCTGTTTCCAACCCCTGCCATCCTTGTTCTTCACGTCTCTCATCACAGAATCTACAGTGCAGAAGCTGTCGTTCGCTTTCTTGAACTGAGACAGGTCATTGCTGATGTCTTTAGGCTCCTTCCTCTTCTTGATCATATTCCCCTGCTGCTTGGAGCCCAGTGAGGCAACGTCCCAGCTCCTGGTTCCACTATGAGAAGTTTCACATGGACTCCTCCACAAGCCACCTTGTTCTGAGCCTGCTGCATTGTGAGGGTGAACTAAATGTAGGGAGTCATCATGCAGCTGGTCAATCTCTGGAATCTTTCCCTGCTTCTCCATCAGACTGTTCTTCAGCTGCTCCGCTCTGGCTTTAACCACCAGGGTCCCAGCATGCACTGGTGTCTGTGGAGTGAGTCGAGATTCGAAGATCGCCAATCTTGCTTCCATACCCCTGACCTGCTTCTCCAGCTCGCTGAGCTTACTAGCCTCACTTTGGGCTTCTCTCAGTTCAGCCTGCAGAGCAACGTTGCGGTCTTGCACCCATCTCAGCTCTGCTCTGGTCTGACTCAGTTGTTCCTCCATAGTGGCTATTTTAGCTTCCAGCTTCTTCTGAATGGTTGGAGTCTCAACTCTCCTCGTTGTCTGGCATACAGTTTGGCCCCTCTGTTCATCCGTTCTCTCCAGCTTTTCTCTTTGGACAGCAGTCACAGCTTGCAGCTTTATTCTAGAGACTTCTCTCTCTTCTCTGAATTTCGCACTCTTTTTGTGAAGCTCACCTTTGTCTTGAGCCAGAGCTTCTCCTTCAGTTTCCATAGTCTTGATCTCCCTTTGGCAACTGGACAAGAGTCCTTTGGTCCTCTCCAGCTGAGGAAGCAGATAGGTGATCCTTTCCTTGTGTTTCAACCCTTTGTTCGTGACTGAGGCATTCACCTGTAGCATCGAGGCTTCTTTCGCCATCAGCTGCTGGTAGAGCTCTGTCAGCAACTCCTCCTGTTCAGTGATCTGAACGATCATGCAGCTGATCTGTTCATCTCTGAGGTGAGATTGGCTTGCCCTTGCAGCTCTGATCTGTTTGGCCAGATCCCTTGCCTGCTTTCCTCTGAATGACATTTGCAAGTAAATTGCAGCATGTCTGAACAGCTGGTACCTCTGCATTTGTTGATGCCCAAGCCTCCACCTTCTGAACCTCCTCTGAAGAACACTTGTTGCCCAGCACTGCTTCTTGAAAACCAATCTTTGCTGGTGCATTCTTACTACAGCCTGAATCATGGTGGCAGCTTTGTGCATTGCAGCAACATTCTTTCGAACAGAAAAACCCCTAAAAGCTGCCTGGATGCATATCACTGACCTTCTCAACACCTGGAATCTCTCTTGCTCAAATTTACCCTTAGTGTAGGACCTAAAACGTCTTTGAATGACGATGGCTGACACCCTTATGGCTTGGTACTTTACTACCTCCCGGTGTCTTCTGAATGCAGCCTGAATCATGGTGGCAGCTTTGTGCATTGCAGCAACATTCTTTCGAACAGAATAACCCCTAAAAGCTGCCTGGATGCATATCACTGACTTTCTCAACACCTGGAGTTTCTCATGTTCAAATTTACCCTTAATGTAGGACCTATAATGTCTTTGAATGATGATGGCTGACACCCTTATGGCCTGGTACTTAACTACCTCCCGGTGTCTTCTGAACGCAGCCTGAATCAGGGAAGCTGCCTGATGTTGCAGGATCACCTCCCTTCTGACCCTCTGACCTCTAAAGCAGGCTTGCAGGAACATGGCAGCAGAGCGCAATTTCGAGAATTCCTCCCTCTGCTTTCTGGCTTCAAGTGTGGAGCGATACCTAAGCTGAATTGCAACAGCAGCATGTTTGATGCATACATATCGTGTCCGAGCACAGTGAGCCCTGTAAGCACATTGTACCACAGTTGCAGCCTGGTGCTTCTGTTTCAGAGTCTGTCTGGTCTTCATCCCTCGGAATGCGGCTTGCAGAACAACAGCAGCCATCTTTTTCTCCTTCAAAGACTTCATTTCTTGCTTCATCATCTTATTAGCTCGGTAATATCGCTGAACAGTCCTGGCTGCCCACAGTAGCTTCAGGTAGTACTTTCTGCTCAAATGCTTCCTCACCTGTGCCTGAATGGTTACTGCAGCCTCCTGTTCAATTCGCATCTGCACCCGAACTTTCATTCTAAACTTTCCACTAACCTGGAGCTGCTCCTTCTCGGTTTGCTGTGCAGCGGATGGCTTAGTGGGGCTGGGTTTATGGGTCGACTCCTTGATGCTGCTTTCCTTGCTGTGAAGGGCTTCCTTGGTCGACCTCCCCAGTTGCACGATGCAGGAAGCGGTCTCTGCCGTCTTCCAGCTCTCGGTGTCAGGAACGGCCTTCTTTGCCACTGCCTCGCTTTTTTTGTTGCGGGCGGCCTTCTTTGCCCTCCTCTTGTGTTTAAGGTTGCAGGAAGCGTTTATTTCCACCGTTTTGCTGTTATTCGCGCTGGCTGTGTTCACCGCTGTATTCTCACGTTGAGCTGCGCAGAGCGCCACATTTACCGTAACGCCTCCATTAGCTGCGCAGGGAGAATCCTTTACCGTAACGCCTCCATTAGCTGCGCAGGGAGAATTCTTTACCGTGGCTCCTCTATCAGCTGCGCGGGGCACGTTCTCCGCTGGCGGATCACGGTGATTGTCGCGCGGCGCTTTCGGCGCTGAATCTCCGCGTTGAACAGCGCAGGGCGGCTCCACTATCAGCGTTCCGCTTTGAATGACGTAGGGCTCGTTGACTGTCGTCCTTCCGCGTTGCGTGACTCCCGTCGTCAACGAAGCCCCGCCTTCCATGTCGCGTGAGGGAAAAAACACATGGTTCAGTGTATCGAGGTAGCGCTGTGTGTTCTTGGCGAGAGCGACCAGCTTCTGCAGCAGGAAGTCGAACCAGTCCGCGCCTACCTCGGGACCCAGGCGGCTGACGAGCGGGATATCTGACGTCAGCCGCGTCAGACGTTTTTGGAGCTCCCTGGCGGTGGCCGCCGGCGTCCGTCGTACCCAATCCTCGCCCTCCAATTCCTCATGGAGGTCCACGGACTCAACGAACGCCGGTACCCTCGTCTCCCAGGTTCCAATAAACTCTAACGTCTTCTTGATCACGGCTGCATTTGTGCGCAGCACCCGCTCATGATCGCACTCCTGACTCGCGACGTCCAGGTACTGGCGGCTCATTCTGTAACGGTGGCGGGGTTCAGGGAGGACGCCAATGCTGAGCCAGGAG